>PVKC010007148.1:0-29952 GCA_004027635.1 Crocidura indochinensis
CAAAAAAAAAAGAAAAAAAAAGAAAAGAAATTGTAGATATTTGGAACTTCAAAATGAGATTAAAAGTCTTTCATTTAACCTACATTTGCAAGAACCTATTACATACACACAAATACAAAAGTAGGTGTGATGAGAATAATTCGCAGCAATATGCAGCTTTTCTTTTGTTAAATTTCCAATCAGGGCCAAAACAATGATTTAAAGAAGGAAGGAATATAATAGTCCTGTCAATTTTCATTGGTACAACTATCAGGCTTCATATTTAGAACTATGCTAATAATGCCAACTAATATTTATGCTATGCCAAAGAAATAGAAGTGAGAATATCCCAAGTTTATTCAGAGAGGAAAAATTCCAACAAATTACTCTAATGAGAGACATCTCTCCTCTAAGAGAAAGCAGAGCAGTTATGTGCAGCTCCTAGTTATGATAAAACCAATAAACTTTTCCTATATTTTGCCTTTGAAGGACTGCTTAGTAGTTATTATCGTAATGAATCTAAATTTGATGCAACAGTATTCTGTAGGCCAACTATCTTGTAGGTATAAACTGACATAATTTCTGACCAACCATCTGTCACTTTTAAAGCAAGATCACCTTGAAATCTATAGTAAGTATTATATAGGCAAATTGCAAGAAATAATTGAGCAATTAATCTGCTTGGAAAATACTTTTTTCCTACCAAGCAAATTTTTTAAGTCAATCAACTTTATTAAATTAAGGATAAACAGCAACTAAGAGGACACTGACAAACAGACTGTTATAAAATATACTCATCATCATCACCTATCACTCCTTAATAATTGGATGCAGTGAAAGTATCACTATAAATTAGACTCTAAGTACTTAAGAGATTTTGATGGGACAGAAGAAGGAGACTGTAATTTAAGAATAGAAAGGCAAAGGAAGACTAGCTTTGCCAGCAATTCCACTGCTAAGACAAAAACACAAAGAACCTTGAAGAGGAAGGAATGCGCTAAGTTTTTAAAGTGAGAGTAGAAAATTTTGATACAGCAAATCAATGACAGATAAATTAAAAAATTGAGGGGCCCAGAAGATAGCATGGAGGTAAGGCATTTGCCTTTCATGCAAAAGGTCATCGGTTCAAATCCCAGTGCCCCATATGGTCCCCTGTGCCCCTGCCAGGAGCAATTTCTGAGCATGGAGCCAGGAGTAACCCCTGAGCACTGCTGGGTGTGACCAAAAAAAAAAAAAAAAACACAAAAAAAAATCGAGTTCAATATGTGTAATTATAATAATCGTGAGTTTTAATTAATTTATAGAAGTCACTTAATCTAAAATAATAATGCTTTATTATTATTATTTAAAAAGAGATTAATGTGCTCTCTCCTACCTCTCCTCTCTCTCCCCCTACTCTTCAATAGATGGCATCCCATTATTTCAACTATAAGGTGCATTTGCCATTCTATTTTCTTGACTCACATTAAAATTAAGCAAGTATGAAATTAAAGCTACAAATATTTTCAAAAACTATTTCAAATATGAAGATTTATAGCTATTTGAGTTTGATATTGTTGCTGGATTGGGATACATTAGAGCCCTAAGCACATTTAAATCCAGACACGGAATAATTAGGATCATGGGAGGGAAAGGCAATATTTTTAAGCATCTGAAAGTCCTTTATTACTAATTTTTCCAAGATTTTTGTGTACAAGTTATTTGATGACAAATCCTTTCTAAGTAAAGTAAAATGGGACTTTATTTTTCATTAGTAGCATTTAACTTATATAATGGCATACAGGTATTGGAAAAATAATACCTGTGTGATTTAGTCCATCTACAGAACCTAATATAAGAAATGGCACCCAGGGCTACAAAATGTCCTCTAATTTGAGGGAAGTGAGAGCATTGAATTAAGATAGTCAATAGGAAATGGCATGCTAATGCCACCTTGCTCTAAATTTCACTGTGAAAGAGTATTTTATTATTACTTAAAAGTTAACTTGTCACCTTGATTAATATTTAGTGATCCTAAATGTTCATAAAAAGCTTTTTTTCTGAAGAACAAACATTTAAATAAACTGTCAAAGTTTAGCAATAAAATTTATGTGATCTAGTTCAAAGAAGGTTGGGTCTTTAAGCATTCGGAGCTTTTAATTAAGTTGAAATTCAATCTTAAAAATCGAGGAGGCCACTCTCCATACTCAAAGAAAATATAAAAATCAAATTGAACCATAAAAAAATTTACTTAAATTCTGAAGAGTTTATTTAGGAATTGGAATTTGTTAATAGGCAGACCTAGATTGGATCTTAATGATGGCAGTAACTGTATAATTTTGATCTAGTCTCTTAGGTTTGGTTTCCTCAACTTAAGTTGGAAACAATATTAGTACCACCTGTATAAAGATATTGTGAAATTTACATGGGAAAATAGATATTAGCTGATATACAGGAAATAGTGAACTTATAAATAATGTCTACTTATAAGTAAATTGTCAACTTACAAAAAAAGATGTGTGTACAAAAACGAAAAGGAAATGAAATTCTGGAGCTTCAGAGGTGCATTCAATCTTTAATTCTTTTAAGAAGTCTTTTAACAAGAAAAAAAGAGCTAACAAGTCTTCTTTACTGACACTCTACCACTCCAATAATCATTTCATAACTTCCCTTCTTTTTTTCAGACAGCAGGTGGCCTGTAATTTATTAAAATATGTTCAAGAAAGGTGAAATATCAATTGCACTACAAATTTCCTCCAAATTTGCCCTTTTTGGTTTGTCTTCTTAACACTCTTACCTACATCCTCCCTCTCAAACTGCCTTCATTCCCATGAACTCCACAACTATAAACAATCTGTCCAAAATTTTTGCCTCCATTCTGCTCAACCCACTAAACTATTTTTCCTTTCGCCCACCAATAACTTCAGTGATATAGTACCCACATTAATCCTCCTCTATAATGAATTCCAAACTCAGTTGTTCAATGCATTACCTATCTCATCAGGACTAGCATTTAATCTCAGGCCCTGTGCAAAAGGTTTTCACCTTTGCATTGCTCTTTTCCATCTTATCACTATGTCAATGACTACATTATCATCACCTATACACTTCTCATGCATATGAATATACCTTCACACAAACTATTGGGTATAAATTGTTATTTATATTCAGCCCTCTCTGCTAGCTCTTGCAGCAGAGTTTTCTAGCCTCTGGCACATTCTCCTTTTGATCTCTCTGATTATGTTTGCATCAGTTGTTGTTTTATCCTTGGCACCTTGTAACCATCTCCATCACTGTCAGTCAGAGTTTCCCTGGGTGGTGTTTCTGCTCCATTTACTCAGTGAAGAAAGGCCTCTGAGCCATTTGTCATCAACACTAGATTTTTTTAGACTACCTGAATAACTGCCATCTTGACAGCCTTTATATTTTCCAATGAACTACAGTCCTGTCTGAACTCTTTTTGGTCATTTTTATCAATACTATTATGGCAACTTTTAAAGTCCTGTACTTATAGTCAAATTCTCTTTAAGAGATGTTTAATTGCTAAAATGTTGACCAGATGATAGTGCCTGCTGTTAGTAAGAAATAATCATGTCTTAATTTTCAAATATGCAACATCACAAAATACTTTAAGATTAAAGAGAACCAACCACAGCAAAAATACAATTAATTGATACTGATACATTAGTGATATAATAAATTTGTGAATTGTGTTACTAAAAGCAATCTACATTTCTTGCACAGATCTAGCGAGGTAATGTGTGAGTTGGAATCTTGCTATAAAGAATTATCCTCATTTTTTAAATTTTACTTTAAATCCAACTAATTACAGGGAGTTTGGTTATATTAAACTAACTCTGACCTAGAAAAGTCACCAAATGACCTCTTTATAAGTACATCTATGTAAATAATACAATTTATATGAATCTGGGGCAAGTAGGTAGGATGTTCAGCTTGCATATCACCAACCTAAGTTTGATCCCCAGCATCTCAAACCCAGCAAGAGTGATTACTGAGAGCACAACGGGGTGTAGCCCAAAATTCAAAAATAAACATAAATAAATTAATAAAATACAGATTAAAAATAATTTTACTAAATACTTGCCTGTTATTTGAGATACTCTGATCATGAAGGTAGTTTTCCCAGGGCCAGGCTTATCCACTTTCCTAAATGTGGGGAAATTGACTGCATAATTTGTAATAGTGAGAGACTGTGTTCACACTTTATTCAGAAAAATAAAATATATCAATTAGTGGCCAGAGAAATAGTGCAGTGGTAGCACATTCACCTTGCACACGACTGATCCAGGATGGACCTCAGATTCGATTCCCGGCATCCCATATGGTCCCCTAAGCCATAGCGATTTCTGAGCACATACCCAAGAGTAACGCCTGAGCATCACCGGACTTGGCCCAAAATCGAACAAATAAACAAAAATACATCAATGAATTTTCATAAAAAATAATATGTTGTGTTTTGGAACTTGCTTTGTTTGTTTGCATTTGCCGTGTTCATTGAGTCTTTTTACAATGAAGAAATATAATAACAAATTATATATCCTCAAATATCATCAATTAGATTTAAAAAGGTTGTGTGATAAAGCCCACTTTCTTGTAGCTTTAATTATTCTGATATTATAAAAAGCTTTTCTTTTCTTTTTTGGGTATTTTTGTTTGTTTTTTGTTTTGGGGGGCTACACCTGGTGACTCTCAGGGGGTTACTCCTGGCTATGTGTTCAGAAATAGCTCTTGGCTTTGGGGACCATATGGAACTTTGGGGGAATCAAACCGCGGTCTGTCCTAGGTTAGCCTATGCAAGGAAAATGCCCTACTGCTTGCACCACCGGTTTAGTCCCTAAAGCTTTTATTCTCCTACTAAGAAAGTTTTATATTTTGTCTGTAAATTTAGTGGATGGTCATTCAAGCACAAAATCTACATCAAAACCACTTCTGTTATTATTTTCAAGTTGAATGAACTATTTATGTAAAGTTCTATAGCATTATCTACTGATGTAATTTTAGTATCACATGTTAAAACATTTAAATATAGCTTATTACAAACTTAAGCTAATTTTTAATGCCTTGTTGACAGTAGATTGAAAGTAGCTAGTAGCATTAGCATCAACTTAATTATATCTAATATGTTAAAAAAAAAAGTTAGCTTTTTTGGCCCAACTTTAAAAATAATGCCTACCAGTAAAAAAAAAAAAGGCAAATTAAATGTGACTCCACTAATTACAGGTATCTAAAGTAATCAAATACATAGAAAAATGTGTTGGATTTATAGTTACCAGTGTTTTGGCAAGTTGTAACGATTATAATGATCCTAATTTTAAAGAGCTGTTGAATAGCAATATGAGTATATTTAATACTGAATTATCCACTTAAACATGGCTATCATGGAAAATTTTGTACCAAACATTTTTACTACAGTTAAAAATATTTTAAGATACAACAAAATATCCCATAAAACATATTTGTTCAAAGTTATATATGCATACCTACCTTTTATTCTACTCTATTTAAAACAATGTTATTAATAATGCAAAAACTAAAGGACCCAGCAAACTTTGAGATCAAGTTAAATTTTGATCATTCAAAGAATAGCATTTTGTTATTATCCATAAAATTTTTTCTGCTATAAAACCTTACTTTATTTTACATTTTCTGCAGTAAGAAAAAAATGAGGGACCAGGAAGATAGCACAGAGCTCTCGAGTGCATTCTTTATATGATGCGTGTTCAGGCTATACCTTAAGCACAACATCAAGACCACTGTAGTCCCTGAGCACTACCCCATATGACCCCCCCAAAAAAAATAAAACAGCAAAAGAAGCGTCGTCATTATAGTGAAATTTTAGCTTTTAAAATAAGATCTGGAATTTTTAGGGTCAGGGGCATATGCCTTGCATGTGCAGAACCATAGAATTGTCTCCCACCCCAGGTGGTCCTAGACATCTTAGTTCAATCTCACTCATCTTTAAGCAATAGCAAAAATCCAACCCATTCAGCCCCATTGGCCAGTTATCCATAGGAATTGTTCCCAGACTCCCAGCACAGTGCTTGAAATATACTTAGAAAAAAAGTAAATATATATGAAATAAGATATCTGTGCCTGGAAGAAATAAAAAGTAATAAGCCTATTACTTTCAAAAATATCATTTTAGTTATCAAATAAATAATTAAAACCATATCTCTTCCTAGCACAGAAATCAAAATAATAACAGAAAAGAAAATCTTTTTCCTTGTAGAACTAGAGTCTTTATGATATAGGAAATAACCTCTATAAATATTTTTATTTATAAAATTTTTATGCAAGTGACACATGATGACATAGATTTGTGTGTGGAAGAAAAGAACATGTGCTCAGCTTCATTTCTACCCATCCTATAACCATACCTTTCCATTTAATATTTTCCAATGGATCAGAGACAAAATATGAGTCAGCTAAATGACTAGACCATCAAATCCACTGAAAAACAAGTCATTTATATAATGAAAGTAAAAGGATCTGCCATTTATTGAGCATATGTGTACTAGAGTCTGTACAGGCACATACAACATAATTTATTATTAAGATATGTGAATTAGGAAGCATTTTTCTTCATTTTTATAAACAGAACCCAAATTCTTTGAGGGGAATTAACAGCTAAGAAAAAAGGCAGAAAAATGACTTAAATTTGTTTGGAACAATAAATGTCTACAAATAGCTAAAGCAATCCTTGGGAGAAAAAAAGATAGGAGGTATCACTTTCTTCAACTTCATATTGTCCTATAAAGCAATAGTCATAGAAAACAGCATACATAGTATTGGAACAAAGAGAGACCCTCAGATCAATGGAATTGACTGAATATTATAAGACTGACCACCACATATACCATCAATTAATCTTTGATTAAGAAGCAAAAAAAAAAATAAAGCAATGAAAGTTTCTTCAACAAGTGGTGTTGAAAACTGGTAAATTACATTTAAAAAATTACTCATATCACTCTTAATTATCACACACAAAGATCAAATTAAAATAGATTAAAGAACTTGATATGAGACATGAAACCATAATCTACATGGAGGAAAAACATAGGCAAAATACTCCATGACATTGAGGATAACAGCATCTTCAAGAAGAAAACACCACTGTCCAAACAAGTGGAAACAGAGATAAACAAATTAGACTACATTAAACTGAGAAGCCTTTGCACTTCAAAGGGAATGGTGACTAGGAAACAAAGGCTACCCACTGAATGGGAGAAACTATTCACCGGATACCCATCTGATAAAGGGCTAATACATAAGATACGCAAGTTACTAACAAAACAACAAGAAAAAAATCTAATCCTATAAAAAAAATGGGGTAAAGAAATGAATAGTAATTTCTTCAAAGAAAAAATACAGATGGACAGACAGCACATAAAAACGGTTCCACTAATCACTAATCATCAGGGAGATAAAAATTAAAACAATAATGAAGTACCATTACACACCACAGAAAATGGTACACATCACAGAGAAAAAGACTAACCAATGCTGGTGTGGATGTGAGAACAGGACTCATTCACTGCTGGTGGGAATGATGTCTAGTCCAAACTTTCTGGAAAACAATATGGATGTTCCTTAAAATACTGGTAATTATACTTCCTTATGATTCAGCAATGCCACTTCTAGGGATATACACTAAGAATACAAAAACACAATACAAAAATGCCCCCTGCACTCCTATGTTCATTGCAGCTCTATTTACAATAGGCAGAATATGAAAGCAGCCCAGGTTTTCGACAACAGACACTGGCTAAAGAAACTGGCACATTTACACAATGGAATACTATATAGCTGTTGGAAAACATAAAGTCATAAAATTTGCTTATATATGGAATGTTATGAAGATTTTATGCTGAGTGAAATGAAACAGACAGAGTGGGATAAACATAGAATATTATTCATCTGTGAGATATAAGAAAAATAAAAGACAGTGTGGGAATGATATTCAGAAAAGAACATTCATGGTACCCCTTCATTAGCAGCAGTATACACCACAATTTCAAAAAAGAAGAGAGAGAAAGGAGTAAATGCTTGCCCAGAGGCAGGTAAGGGAGGGTGGGAGGTATGTAAGAGGGCATCAGAGAGGGTAAGAGAGAAAGCGTTGACTTTGGTGGTGTAAATGCGCACGGGTGAAAATTGTTATATATTGTATGACTGTAATTCAATCATGAACTTCATCTGTGGTGACTGTAGTTTGAACAAGCTTGTAACTGTAGTGTTAAAAAATAAATAAAATTCAAAGTAAAAAACAGACAAGGACTTTAAGCATACTTATAAATCCATCTGCTCATTTCAACACTCTTCTTTGTATTTCCCTTTTTGATATATTTTTCTCTTAATTTCAATTGTTTATGAGCTAGTTTCTACTAAAAATAACATGTTTCTCAAAATATGGCTGGAATGATGATATAGCCCCCAGGCATTTCCTACAGGCAACTAACCAAGGTTAGAATTCCTTCATCCCATATGGTCACCCAAGCACCGCCAGGAGTGAGTCCTGAGTGCAGAGCAAGAAGTAACCCCTGAGAACCCTTGAATATGGCCTAAAAGCCAAGAACAATTTTTAAATATATTTACCATAATAGTAATTAAATCTAGTCCTAGGTATAAGAAAACACAAAATACTAATTTGAAAAGATAGGTGCTGGGAACAATAGCACAACAGGGAGAGCACACACGAACCTGTGTTCAATTCAGGCATCCCATATGGTATCTTAAGACCACCAGAAGTGGTTCCTGAGTACAGAACAAAGGGTAACTCTTGAACACCATTGGATGTAACCCAATCCCCCCATTTAAAGAAAAGAGAAAGGCATAACTATGTTCACTATAACACTGTTTACAATATAAATATAAGGAGACAACAAAAGTATTCAAAAAATAAACAAACTAAAGGAAAACAAATTCCTGACTGAGTTCAGATTCAGGTTGCCAGAAGACCAATAGGAGGAAATGAACATATGGAGAAGATCTAATTGACTCCTATGGAGAGATATTGGTATTCCAAAGGTTATGGTAACATACACATGCTGAAATGTGAAAATATACCCATGCAACAGCATGAACTGTTCTATAAATAAATATTACTTAAAAAATAAACTTGGGGCTGAAGAGATAGTACAGTGGGTAGGGCATTTGAATTGCATGAGTCAACCTGGGTTCAATCCCTGGTATTTCATATGGTCCCCCAACCACCAATAGAAGTAACTCCTGAGTGAAAAGTAAGGAATAATAACTGAACACCAACAGACATGGTCCCAAAAACAAAGAAAAAATTAAAAAGTAAGGAAAATGAGGAGTTGAAGCGATAGCACAATGGTAAGGTGTTTGCTTTGAAAATGACTGACCTGGGACAGACCCAGGGTTTGATCCCCGGCATCCCATATGGCCCTCAGAGCCTTCCAGGAGCAATTTTTGAGCTCAGATCCAGGAGTAACCCCTGAGTACCACCAGGTGTGGCCCTAAACCAAAAGTAAAGAAAATGAGAATGAAATTCTTAGAAAATACGCACATATAATTCTTATGGATATACTTATAACCATATATAACATTCATTTTTTATGAAAAAGAATTCATTTTTTAAATATTTTTGATATATTGATCCAACAAATCCATCTCTGCATGTAAATGTTCATGACATGAGATAAGAATCTGAATGAATCGTAAAAGTGATACCAAAAAAAAGTTCTGTTTCCACTTCTTCACCTTCAGTCCTTGTTTTCTTTCTGTTAGATCGGTTTTATAATATCTTTATACATTCACTTTTAATATAAGTACAGAAGTAGGAGAATGCCATTTTATAAGCTGAAGTTTTAGGACAATTATATTTATATACTCAAAAAACTATATGCATTGAGTCTATCTCTATAATTAAGAGTGACAAGTGTGATTTCTAATAATAATGTGCATGACTGCTTCTTCCATTTTTCATACTACTATACAGCAATTTCACCCAATTATCTATTGCTGTGAGCTTCTAGATTGCTACCTCTTTTATTTAACATCCCACAAGATTTGATTTGACATTTATCCTTATCTAACATTAAATGATGGTAGTTTGAACACCAACAGTTTCCATCTTACTGAAAAATTAATTTTATGGTCTCCAGTTGATAAGAACCTCTTATTAGTTCATACAAGCTACAAACTTACACACAATCACATGAACTATCTAATTTCATATCAAATAAGTAATGGAGTTTCTCATTAAATAGATAAAAGAGATTTATTTTGTTTCTCACCAATAGAAATGGCATGAGTTTAGACTATATCATACAAAAATATCAATACCAATTTTCAAAAAAGAAACCACTTAGGCTCTAGTTTGTATTGCAAAATTATTTGTTATGGCTTTTTTTTTATCATGGGACATTTTAAAATCACCCCAGAGAACATCTCACCAACTGACCACCAGGCTCCTGTTTATGTAGTCATGTGTAGTAGATGTCTCATGCCCCATTCCCAGAGGGATTAGGGAAAGTGAGTCTGGAAGCAACTCTGACACAGGAAATAATGCACACAAGGTTAGGGAGATAAAAACAGGTTCAAAAAATTCCACCACAAGCTATCCGCCAGCAGGCAAGAGATACCAGCAGGCAGACAGGCTAGCTATGGAATTGACATAAAAAATAATCTCTCTGACCTGAGGTCTTTATTGGAAAGAATAGTGCCAATTCTATGTATGATGAACAGGTAGGGCTAGGAGCAAATCTAGAGGTACTTCCCACTCAGATGGGACAAGCATAAGCAAAGAATTATCCTGAATAGTGCAAAAACCGGTTACTTCAACAGGACTTACTCCTATACAATTGAATTTAGTATGTATATGCTATTTCTCTATACTTTATACTTTAAATCTGGAGAAAATCACAAACTTCAGCATGGTAAACAATTTCCTTCATTGACATGTATTCTCAGATTGTCATTATTTTGCTTCTTCTCTTGTGTGCATCCCAATATTTGCCAAGTTCGCTATGATCTTTATGCTCCATAGTAATTTTGACATAAAATTTTTTCACCAATTCAGAATGTAGTTAATTACTCTTAGCCATTTTGATTGTTTACAGAGAGAAAGGAGATAGGAGATATGTACAGCTAAAATAAATGTTGTCATGGTAACTAAATAAATTTTCTCTCAGACTTCACTTTTAAATAACCCATTATTTTCAGTTTAGTCAAGGCATCAACAAGGTCTCCAAAATATTAAGGAAATACAGTTTACAAGTACCTTATCTAATCTGACCCATGATTTCCCAGAAATTTCAAATATGCAAATTTTAATTTTGATTGCAAGTATAGGGAGTAAGGTATAGTATATAGATAAAGCACATCATACATATTTTGTTCTATTTTTACTTAATTCTCCAAAATTTTCAGCAAATTTTCAGTTTGATTTCTATTACTTCTACCCATAGGAAAGTGTTTTCTCCCCACATTTATGTATAATTCAAATCTGCATTTGAAGAATAATAAAATTTGCTGCTTTGGGGCCGAAGAAATAGCATGGAGATGGGGCATTTGCCTTGCATGCAGAAGAACAGTGGTTCAAATCCCAGCATCCCATATGATCCCCTGAGCCTGCCAGGAGCAATTTCTGAGTATAGAGCCAGGAGTAAACTCTGAGTTTACCTGGGGGTGACCCAAAACAAACAAACAGACAAAAAATGCTGCTTTAAGAACACTGGAATAAGGGCACTGCATTAAGAATACTACTCATCCTAAGAAAAGATGAAATTAAGCAACTTGCTGCTACATGGATAGATTTTGAAAATAATCGTGTTGAGTGAAATTAGACACAGAATGATCTCTCTCATAGGCAGGATATAAAGGAACAAAGTCGTGGAATACGTAATGCATAAATTCTATATATTCTAAGAACTGGTATTCAGTAGGAAGCCGACCATGATAAGGAATGGGGGAAATTCTATGACAATGATAAAGGGAAGTGGCACTCTAGAAGTAATGTAAGAAATATGCTATACTTGAAACCCTGCATTATAGTCATGTAAACCACAGTGATCAAAGTAATCTACTTTAATATGCAACATAAATTTTCTTACTTACACAATATTTTATATTTTTTTGGGTCACATCATATAGTACTTGGAACTTACTCCCGACTCTGCTTAGGGATTACTCTGAGCAGTGTTCATGGGACCAATATGGTGCCAAATATTAAAGTTAGATTGACCATAATCAAGACAGGTACCTCATCCAATGATATTTCTGTATCCTACTCCTACAAATTTTCTAGGCCATTATTTTGTAGACTTTGTGATGTCGTTAACAGTTCATGGACTTGTAGCATTGTCTATACTGATAGACAAATAAAATTAGAAATGAACTTTATAAGATTTCTTAAAGAATCCTTTGTTGTTCATTATAAAACTGACTCCAAAAGGGACCAGTTGAAAATTAGATGAGATGATCAAAAAAGGTGTTAGATAATAGAATAGAGACTCAAAATGGTGCTAAATAGTGAAATTATTTATTTCCATCTGACATTACAAGTACCTTAATATTAATTTATCTTCTCTACCTCCTACTCACAAACAGGCTAAATGACCAGAAATTTCAATCAAGATTGGCAATTCCACTTCAAGACTGGCTACAAGAGAGATAAATGTGGGGGTCAGGCGGTGGCGCTGGAGATAAGGTGCCTGCACTAACCTAGGACAGACCGCAGTTCGATCCCCTGGTTCCCCATATGGTCCCCCGTGCCTGCCAGGAGCGACTTCTGAGCGAATAGCCAGGAGTAACCCCTGAGCGTCACTGGGTGTGACCCAAACCCCCCCCCCAAAAAAAAGAGAGAGATAAATGTATAAAATGATTCATCAAGATGTTCAAACCAGGCCAGTTCTATAGACTCAATAATTTTTTAAAAGTTATATAAACCAAGTGGTGAAAAACCATGGGTACACTGGCCATCTAGCAGAAAGTAGGCAATTTCAGTAGGAGAGGGCCGGCCATTCTGACAAACCCATACCTGTTGCATCCATTAGGCAGAATAATCACTTTGTGTATGGTCCTGCCTCACCACTCCTCTATGATATTCTTTGGGAACATCAATCTGACCAAACTATATAATGGCATTTGGACTGATATCACCATAGCTCTTTGGGGAGTGAATGCGGGTACCATCCCCCTACATCTTCCTTATTCTGAAAGGCATTGTAGCAGAGAATATGTCGTGCAAAAGACTCAGTATCAGTAATAGTGCTTTGAATTCCTGAACAACTTGATTTGCTTGATGTTGTCATACGTATAGGAACATACCAATTTAACAGAATGGATAGCTAACAAGAGCTTTCTAAACCATTGCCATTATATTAATGATTTCATTGGAGATACAATAAACTTCACAAATTTGCTTTTCACTATAATCTTTATTAATTTTTAAATTTTCTTCCTTTTCCTATTTTTTCTTTTCTATTTTTCTTTACATTCTTTTTTTAATAACTTTGCTCTCACCTGGAAACAAATGTATTATGGTCATCTACATCAACTATGTGATGCATTTTTTAAATAAAGTTAAGAAAGAAATATTTAGAAAATCATTGACACAAATAATATAATTATTTAGCTTTTAATTAATTATAGCTAAATGAAAATAATTTTTCACAATACACAAAAATGCAATGACAAAAATGATAGAAACACAGAAATATAAAAGGATAGAAAGCAATAGATGATCATTGAAAATTGGGACAATATTTATTGAATATATCATTACTCTTTATGACACTGTTTTAAAATATATCTAATACTCTAACATAACCCCATATTTTTTCTAAAATATCAGATAATATTTGAAATAAAATGGGAACTTTATCTCTTTATTCATTGAATTAAAAATATTTCTACATAGTTCACTTAAATATTTTATCTAAAATGATGACTCTAAAGCAATAATTTATTCTTAACTTTAATTATACCTAGTTTTATTTTTTGTTTGTTTGTTTTTATTTTTGGGTCACACCGGGCAGCCCTCAGGGGTTACTCCTGACTCCACACTCAGAAATCGTTCCTGGCAGGCTCAGGGGATCATATGGGATGCCGGGATTCGAACCACTGACCTTCTGTATGCAAGGCAAATGCCCTACTTTCATCCTATCTCTCCGGCCCCTACACTGAGTTTTTGAATTAAAAAATATGCATTACAAGAACAGATGATATAAATAAGCATAAATGCTAAAATAACTGATAAGATTTTAGACAATTCATAAGTATCCTTCCACCTAATTCATTGTCTGATGTGTACTATATCCCCAATACTATTGCCTCCTTTTTTGTTGTTGTTTTGAGTCCTTAAACTATAGCCTGATATTTTGATGTCTCATGTGCCTTTCTCCAATAATTGAACATCATCCTTGCCTTTTAACCACAATATAATTTCTTCAGGGAAATGTGCTTTCACCAGTGGACACACAGAAGATGCTCCATAATCAGGAAAGAATGACTGATCATCATGTAGAAGTCCATGGGGAAGAAACTGTAAGTAAATAAAAAGTTTGATTACTGAGGCTTCCAGTTTTTTGATGGAATATTGATGTTGCCACTCGAAAAAATGCTTAGATTTTCTCAAATTATGACTTTGTCAGCATACTTTTTCTAATAAATCAAGAAATAATGCGTGATTCTGTGTTGTTTTATATAATCATTGTTTGGTTCTGCACTAATTAATTTCAGCTTTCACATATTTAGAGGGCAAAAAGTTTGAGGTCACAGATTGGAAATGTAGGAAAATGATACTTTTTTTCGCTAACTTCTCAGCATGAAACTCCCTCATTTTCTGTCATCATGCTGCCCAGTAAAATCCTATTGCCTTGTGGTTTACCTAAGGCCATTTAAAACCATTAGGAAATAATTAGGTAGATCTTCTACGGAGTACCCTTAAAGTGGCAATTGTAGGGGGAAAAAAACATACTTATCCTGGAGAGAAGTTTTGTCATTACTTTCATAAGAGCTAAATGGGTCAGTTATGTCAGTTGACCAACATCAACAGTGCACATAAAATAGACAGAAAACTGGATTCTGACATTAGAAATCACTGAAGTCTTAGAATTTTTTTTTATTTTATTATAAGTATTACTACGTACTTCCTTACTAAATATAGTTTAGAAACAGCACACCTGTTAATACATGGACAAAAAACAGACTTACAATCTGATACCCTTGATAAATGCAGAAGCAAATATTTTTCACAAAATAATAGCAAAGAAAATCTAACAATGCTTAAAATTATGTATTATTAACAAGTCGGATTCATCCCAAGGATGCAAGGACAGTTTAACATATGTGAGTCAATTAACATAACACACACTATCAACAAAAGAATAATCAAAACCATATGATCATATCAATAGACACAGAGAAAGCATTTGATACACATTCATAATAAAATCTATCAAAAACTGATAATTTAATAAAAAATTATTTTAAAAAAATGTGTGCCCTTTGCATTAGAGGGTCTGTAATGTCTTAATAAAAATAATAATTATATAAAATGGGAATTTAAGGAGGTTTCCTAAATATACACAAGCTATCTGCCACAAGTCCACAGCAAACATTATACTCAATGGGAAAAACGAAAACTTTTCCTTGTAAGATTCTAAGGCACAAGACAAGGTTGCCCACTCTCAACATTACTATTTAACATAATTCAATATAATATTGGAAGTACTTTCATATCAATTAGGAAAAAAAGAGTTATCCAAATAGGAAAAGAAGAAATCAAATTTTCACTATTTGTGGATGACATGATAATATATACAGAAAATACTAAAATCTCTAAAACTACCTTATAGAAACAATAATTTTTATCATAAGGTAATAGGCTATAAAATTAAAATGCAAGTCTCTGGATTACCTAAATAATGAAAGAGAAGAAAGGAACAATGACTTTCACAATTGTGTCTCAGAAAATCAAGAGGTGAAAGACAAGAAAAACCACAAAACATTACTTCAAGTAATGAGAAGACAAAAGAAAATGGAAACACGTTCTCTGCTCATGAACTTGGAGTAGTAATATCATTAAATTGGCAATACTCACCCAAAGCATTGTGTAGATTCAATGCAGCTCCATAAGGATATTCATGACATTTTTTAAATGCATAAATAAGTAATTTAATTTTGAGGATCTTAAGGACAAGAAAATATAAGTAACTTACCCCATACTGTGTAAACTTAGATGTTCTACTAAGTCATGACACTTTTCAAAGATATAGATCAAAATCTTCTAAATCTTCATAAATAGCTAAAGAAATTCTTGGGGAAAAGAAGATGAAGAACATTATCGTCCAACTGCAAATTATTCTACAAAGTGGGAATAATTAAAATGCCATGATACTAGAATAAAGACAGACTCAGATAATTAGAATATATTTGAATATCCTGAGACAAATCCCCAGGTGTATGATAAGTTAAATTTTTGTTTTTTTCTTTTTGGACAACACGTGGTGACACTCAGGGGTTATTCCTGGCGATAAGCTCAGAAATCACTTCTGGTTTGCAGGACATATGGGATGCCAGGGGTTGAACTGAGGCTCGTCCTGGGTCAGCCGTGTGCAAGGCAAGTGCCCTACTGGTGCTATACTGCTCTGGCCCCATAAGTTAATTTTTGATAAAGGAGCAAAAAATGTGAAGTGGAGCAAGGAAAGTCACTTCAATAAGTGGTGTTGTGAAAACTGGTTAGCTACATACAAGAAACTTAACTCTGACCTCTTCCTGACACCATGTACAAAGGACAAATCAAAATGGATTAAAAACATTGATATCAGATCTAAAACCGTAAGATACATAAAGGTAAGCATAACTTCAATGTCATGACAGAACTCTCCATGATATTGAAGCTAAAAAGGTATCTACAGGGATGAAATTCCATTGACCAGACAAGTGAAAAAATAAACAAATAAGATTAAACTAAGAAGTTTCTTTTTGTTTGTTGGTGATTTTTTGGGGGGATTCCACACCCAGTGACATTCAGGGGTTACTCCTGGCTATGCACTGAGAAATCGCTTCTGGCTCAGGGGACCATATGGGACGACAAGAATCAAACCTAGGTCGGTCCTGGGTCAGCCACATATGACACAAAAGCCATACCACTGTGCTATTGCTCTGAACCCATAAGTTAGTTTCCATAAATTAAGAAGTTTCTGCACCTCAAAGGAAATGATGATCAGCATTCAACACCCCCACAAGGAATGGGAGAAATAATTGATTCAATACGCTTCTAACTGGGGCCAGAACCTTGCATGCAGCTGAGCCAGGACGGACCTTAGTAGAACCCCAGCATCCCATTTGGCCCCCGAGCAATTTCTGAGTGCATAACCAGGTGTAATCCCTGAGCATCGCTGGGTGTGGCCAAAAAAATAAAACTACTCATCTAACAAGGGCAATCCCTTATTATATAAAACATACATAAAGTGACTGGTAGAGTTTAAGAAGAAAATAAACATCAAAATATGGGGCAAGAGATTAATCAAAAATTCCTCAAAGAAAAATTATAAATGGTGAAAGGCACTGAAAAATGCCCCACATCATTAATCATCAGGGTGATGCAAATCAAAACAACAATGTGAGATCATCTTACTACAGATACTTGCAGACATCAAGAAAAACAATAACATCTGTGCCGATGTGAAAGCAGGGAGAAAGGGACTCTCATTCACTGCTGGTGAAAATGTCAACTGGTTCAGGCTTTTCTAAAAATAATATAGACTTTCCTAAAAAAAATAAAAAAGAAACTAAAATTTCATCTTCCATCCCACTCAGTAATACTTTCCCAAATATACCTTTAAAACCCCAAAAACATGATGCAGAAAAAACATCTGCAATCCTATGCCCATGGCAACACTATTTACAACAGCCACTTGGAAGCAGCCAAGTGCCCAGAAACAGATGAGTAGATAAAGAAATCGTGGTATAATGCTAGAAAAAACATGTGTACATGTTTTTACATGTGTATATTTACACTTCTGTAAGAAAAAATAGTCATGAAATTTTCTTATACAAGGATAGACACTGCTGTGTAAAATGAGTCAGAAGGAAAAGGGCAGACAAAGAATAATAACACTCATTTGTGGGACATATATTAAAATATTTATAATCTGAGAATAATTCCTAAAGACAGTAACTTGGAATTGAAAGAATTATAGTGGTATGCCATCTGATAACAGTCTTGCAGACCATGGTGCTTAAAAGAAAAAAAGGGGGAATGTGAGAGAAAAAGAAAGGGAGGAGGAAGGGAGAGAGAAAGAAGTGTCTTTCACAGAGGTGCTTGCCTGGGAGTGGGGTAAGGAGTTATACTAGTAACTGGGATGAATAGAAATAAATGAACACTGATGAAAAGATACATGTTGGAACATTGTATAACTGAAAGTGAACTATCAACATTTTCTAATTCTGTATATAAAGGTGAGTTGATTATTTTAAAAATTATTTGCTTTCTTCAAATAAAATGATTTTAAAATATTTTAGGTGATGCATGCAATGTGATTTGTTAGTTATATTTCCTTGACTTAGACTAAAATTTTTATTTTCATAGATTTTTTTTATTGTTATATTTATCAAAAATAAATGAAAAGTTATTTTTTAAAATAGTCTATAACAGGGACTTAGGTTTGGTGGTGCTATTAAGTATAAAACTAAATATATAAGCCAGAGTCAACAACAATGGTATCATGAGACCCAAACCTCAGTAACCAAACTAAAAAAGGTGCCTATTCTGGTGGCAGGCTTAGGCAGGGGTATAGGTATGGGATAGTTTATTTATTGACTAGTTATGTCTGATTCTGGTCATTTTTTCCTAAATATCATTTTTGTCTACAGAAATTAGTGACAAATAATTAAAATAAAATTTGAGTTTGGTATCACTTCACTTACTAATATGTTTTCATTTTCGAATTAGCTTTCTCTTGCAGTTTTCTTTCATTTAGTTTCTGCTTAAGAGAGAAATTGTGTTGATTTTGTTGTTTTATGAGGAACTAATTATGTTGGACCATAAAATATTCAATTTGGGTGGAAGGCATTTACTGAGTTAGTACATTTCCAACAAAATGTAGAATAAATCTTGACAGAAGTTGTTAAATATATTTTACTGAGGTACTATCATTGAATAATATTGAAATATGATCAAATCTAGTGAACCAAACATGTATATTTGTGTTAATCTCTTACTTGGAAAAGATAAAAACATAGGAACTACAATTTAAATCTTTCTGTTGAGGAGAATAAAACAAATGAAAGATACCTGATCTGTTCCCTAACATAGTTAAAAGAATTTTATATTTTAACTAGAATTCAATCAGGTGGTTCTAGACCTCACACACTTTAAGATCACTTACATTTTTAAATTTAGCAATTCTCTCTGCTCCTTTTAGGGGTAATTGTTTAAAGACTTGCAGTTTTGCAGTCTAGATACATCCTCAAGAAATGGGAGCCACCTTAAACTATAAAGATCAATGGTGCCAGAGAGGTAGCACAAGGTACATGACACTTTCCTTGCACAGGAATAATATCAGTTTTATACAAGCACAGTTTATGGTTATCACGGTTCCTTTCTCAGGACCTTTAGGAATGATCCCTGAGCACAAATCCAGGAATAAAGCCTGAGCACTACTAGGTAATGTTCAACCCCGTTCTCACCCAAATTAATAACAAATATCAAAAAGGACAGCAACTCAAATTGTTTCTTTTATGGGATAGAGTTTGGGACCATACCTGATAGTTTTTCATGTTAATTCCAGATTCTGTGTTCAAGGCACCATAAGCAGTACTGAAAACTTACCTGAGGTCCACAGCATACAAGGAAGTTGCTTTAAGCTGATATTCTCTTTGACCTAACTTAGTTCCTTTGGGAGAGAAACAAAGAGCCTTAAATTGGCTATGTCCTGAATACAGATGTAAATTATCATCTCCTAAATATTTCTTTTCTTTGGGATCAAGTCAATAACACATAATGATGGCTAGGATCCAACCTCAGCCCAACTCTTAGAAATAATTTTCCATGTTTTTGTTTACCACAGTTTCGTGTTTACTAGAGCATTTGTGTTTCCAGTTTTATTGGGTTTTAGTACAGTTTCTCTAGCCAGTTTAATTTTACCCTTTGTTGAATTTTTAATATGCTACTCTATAGCATTGATATATTAATTTTTGTCATACAATTTTTGAAATTTTAAGTATAAAAACAAAGATATAAAAACCAGACTAGAACTATTGTCAGTTACCAGATGAAACCAATATTATAGCTAAAAACTACTTGCAAAAGAATTATTTTGAGGAACATTTTCTAAAACCGCAAGTCTATTCCACTGATCTGAGGGTCTACCTTTAATCCAATACCATGCTGTTTAAATGACTATTGCTTTGTAGTACAATTTAAAGTTGGGGAAAGTGATGCCTCCCATCTTCTTTTTTCCTTAAGGTCGCTTTAGCTATTCGTGGTTGTTTATTGTTCCATATTAGTTTCAGGAATATTTTATTCACTTCTTTGAAGAACGTCATGTATATTCTTAGAAGAATTGGACTAAATCTGTATAAAGCTTTGGGGAGTGTTGCCATTTTAGTTATGTTAATCCTCCCAATCCATGAACAGAGTATGTGTCGCCATTTCAGTGTGTCCTCTTTTATTTCTTGAAATGGTATATTGTAGTTTTCTTTGTGTAGGTCCTTCATCTTTTTAGTTAAGTTGACTTCCAGGTATTTGGGCTTGTGTGGCACTAATGTGAATGTGATTGGTTTTTTTAATGTCCATTTCTTTTCTATCATTATTAGTGTATAAAAATTTTTCCTGTTAATTTTGTAGCCTGCCACTTTGCTATATGAATCCATTGTTTCTAGAAGCTTTTTGGTAAAATATTTAAGATTTTCTAAATATTATATCATGTCATTTGCCAAAAAAGAATTTTTTGAAAATATACTTTGAAAATAATTAGAATCCCAAAATTTTGTATTATCTGCATGAAATAAAATAGCATCAAAGAATAATACAAATACAACTTCTGGAAGAAACATAGATGTTCTTATAAACTGAATATTAGTTCCAAAACTCCTGGAAAAAAGGGAAAGAAGAAGAAAAAATCTACTTCTGCAGGCATTTTTTTTAGCTAACTTCTAAAAATGTATTCATTTACAGTTTTATGTAGAAAATACTTGAGCTGTAATGGAGAATATTTTCATATTAAGTACTATAAAATATTTCCTATAGTTATTTCCTGTAGTTACCAGTGATAGAGGCCAAAGGTTTAATTAAGGAACACAGAGAAGGTACGGGAAAGGTAATTCTGGAAGAAGTATAATGGTTTCTGAGAATGTCATGCTCTGCTTGTGAGATAGGAGTTAAAATTAAGTTTAAAGTTCCTTAATAGAGTTGGCAGAGTTGATTTTCTATTATGGAATAACAAGGCTAAGAAATATTCAGAGCTGGACACAGGTCCACCTACCTTTGTCCATAAATAGATCCTAAAGATATCATTGCCAATTTACACAACCCCAGGTAGCACCATGTATATAAAAAATAGTATGAATCTAATTCCCTAATATTGCATAATCTATGCCATCTATGGCAATCCAGAGATACTAAACAAAATTTAGGATTTACCCACAAAGCTGCTTTATTATCTCTAACACTAAAAATAAAGAAACACAAGGAATAGATATTTTTCTGATTTGGTGGTCTTATTCTGCTATAATCAGGGTTTACTCTTGGCCTGTCTCTGTACAGAGATCACTTATGGAAGGCTTTGAGAGATCATCTGAGGTATAGGTATTGAACCTGAATGGATGAAAGTCAGAAGCCTTACCCCACTCATTGGCTGTATGAAAATCAAAAGGCTTACCCATTGTACAATCTCTCTGGCCCAAATAAATAACTTTTTTTTCTTTTGGTTTTTGAGCCACAACCGGCGGTGCTCAGGGGTTACTCCTGGCTCTGTTCAGAAATAGCTCCTGGCAGGCAAGGGGAACAATATGGGATGCGGTATTCGAACCAACCACCTTGGATCCTGGATTGGCTGTTTGCAAGGCAAACATCTAACTCTCCACTCCCCCAAATAAATAACTTTTTAATAAAAAGGTATTATAGTAGTGGTAGTAATTAAATGCCACATTCCTGGAAGGGTTTAATAATGACTCCAGAGTGATCTGATTTGGGGAAATAATTTTTTGTAAAAATGGAGATTGTTTTATATTAAATGTGACAACCATCAGAACAATAAATTTTACTATCTCATTTTTAAGGGGATATGATGGAATGGAACTTTTAAATTTAACTTTATTAAGATTTTCTTTGTTTTCTTAGTATGCTTCTTTTATGATTCCACTCAACATTTTTATGTACTGAATAATCTCCATATTATTCAATTTTCTTTGAGATTTTGATAGTTAATATATATTCCTGACTTTATAGCTTATCTACTGTTAAAATATTCTGGAGTAAATTAATGAGTGAAATGATGAAGTATTTTTATATTAGTTTATACATTTTTTCATTCTCTACTAATCAATAGCCTTCAAATGTCAGAAGTGAACTTATTGTTTTAATTTTAAATAAAATAACTTGACAAAAATATTTTATTTGATGTATTAGACAAGTATTTATTATGATGAAGTTGACACACATCCTGTTCTCCTAGAACTGACTATTTAGTAGGACATGAATATAGAAGCTAAAATGTACAAGGAAGGTAAGGATTAATTTCACTTGAGTGAGGAGGACATATATCTTAAATAAGAGGAAGAACCAAACACTAAAAATTAGAGGGTGTTTTTCCAAGAAAAGAATCAGACTGAATTAAGTAAAACAGTCTGTAGCTTTAAAAGATTAACATCATAATTAGATAGTATGTTGTAGATAGTATAGGATTTAAAGCAGATGTATGTCTTAAATATGGTCATTCTCAGTTAAAACCTTGGCACCACTGAAAGTCCCCTTAGAACCACTGGGAGTGATCTCTGAGCATAGAATAATTCCTGAGTACTAAAAGGCATGGCCCACCATTCATCTAAAAGAATAATAGTATTATTCAGGGGCTGGAGAGATATGATAGCAAGTTGGACACTTACCTTTCCTATGACTGACTCAGATATAACTATCACAACGTCTTCTAAGCTCTGTCAGGAGTGATCTCTGTATCCCAAATAGTTTCCTGTGTCTTTTCAGAAGTGAATTTTGAGCACAGAGTCAGATATAAGTCTTGAGAACTACAGGGATGACCTCTAAAACAAACAAATAAAACAAACTTACAGAATGTTCAACATAACATGAAAATCTAAGATATATAATATAGCTTATAGAATTTATAAAGCAAATTCTTATAGTCTTGCTTTAATAGTCTATAGTAGTTCCCAAACCCTTATCAAGAAATTTTATTTGCCTGATTATATCAAAATTAGGCAAATAGAACAAAGAATATTTATCTGCTTTTATCCAGAATATTTTCTTTATGTCTCAACTAGCTTGTGCATCAGTGAAACCAATGAAACTTTGTAAAAACAATGTCATAAATAAAATGTTTGTATCTATAACCTGTTAATTATAATTCTGAAACAATTGTGATACTGCAGAGTAATCTAAACATTAATGTTTAATTTTACATAAACACAACACATTCACATTTTAAGTTTGGGGAATACATAAAAATATTCATAATAGCTATAAGTTTAATATATTAGGGCTAATATATAAGCTTAGTAGCTTCATTTTTTTTTTTTTTGCTTTTTTGGGCCACACCTGGCAGTACTCGGGGTACTCCTGGCTATCAGCTCAGAAATAGCTCCTGGCAGGCACAGGGGACCATATGGGATGCTAGGATTTGAAACAATCACCTTAGGTCCTGGGTCAGCTGCTTGCAAGGCAAATGCCGCTGTGCAATCTCTCTAGACCAGTAGCTTTGTAATTTCTATTTAATAATTTAATTTAATTTAAATAATCTTATTTTTAAATTACTGAGTAAAATTATTGCCAGGACCATTGTAACAATTTCTATGCCACCATCAGATGTACATGTTTAAATACTCCTGTGAAATCTGATTAGAAATAGATATTTCATTATGTGCTTTTTTAACACTAAGGAATTTAGACTCTTTACCTGTTCATTAATATTTTACATTGTAAAAATGATTTTGATAAGTTTTTTTTTTACTTTTTCTACTTTGGTTTCATATTTTTGTTAGTGACTAAAATAGTTTTTTATCCATTTAAGAAATTTAGTGTTTTCCTCTTTTAGCAAATACATCCCCATTTTTTCTTTTTTCTTTCTTTTTTTTTGTGGATTTTTGGGGTCACACCCGGCAGTGCTCAGGGGTTACTCCTGGCTCCATGCTCAGAAATTGCTCCTGGCAGGCACGGGGGACCATATGGGGCACCGGGATTCGAACAGATGACCTTTTGCATGAAAGGCAAACGCCTTACCTCCATGCTATCTCCCGGGCCCCCCCATTTTTTTCTAAATGAATGTGTATATATCTATACTCTGACATGACAGAGCTTTTATCTTATTTATTTTGTTTTTTAATTATTCACCTTTTTCTGTATTTTAACTGATTTTATATTTTAACAAAGTAATCACATTTTACTTGTCAAAGCTACCAATCTGCCATCTTATATTATGCATACAGTATTCTTTATATATTTGTGTTCAAATAAATTATTCAACTTTATTTTCTTTGGGACCTTTTCATTTATTTTTAAACTATTCAACAAATACAACTAGCATTATTTTATTTATACTGCTCTCTCTTTATTCCATTTCTACTATTGAAATATTTAATTCCGTATAGAATACAAGGTAGAAATACATTTTTATAACAAAGTGATCAAGTATTAATATGTATCTTAATGAAGAATCTTTACTTTTCTAAATAACTAGAAACATTTAGGTCATAATGATAGTGAATATCCTTCATATTATTTTCATGAAAAACTTAGTTTTCTTTTTGTTGCTGTTGTTGTTGTTTTTTGGGGGGCCACACCCAGTGACGCTCAGGGGTTACTCCTGGCTATGCGCTCAGAAGTCGCTCCTGGCTTGGGGGACCATATGGGAAACTGGGCTAATGCAGGCAAGGCAGACATCTTACATCCAGCGCCACTGCCCGGTTCCGAAAAACTTAGTTTTCACTTATTTATTTTTAGAGTCTTAATTTCTATCACCATATTTAGCCATTATAATAGCATTTTTCTTTTCATCTGGGAGACCAGATGTGGTCAGATTTGTTTTTATGTTTTCTTTTTTTTTTTTTTTTTTTTTTTTTTTTTTTTTTTTTTTTTTTTTTTTTTTTTGCTCTGGGTTCAGAGATTATTCCTGATTGTATTTAGAGAACTATATATATGGTCCAAGAATCAATCCAGGGTTGGTGACATGCAAGGCAAGCACCTTAATACATGTACATTTTCTCTGACCCATAGAAGCATTTTATGCACATATATAAAATCATGAAGCAGTAACACCAAAAGTGATATTTAATATTTATTCCAATTAAAAAATTGGAATATAAATTTTCAATTAAATTTTGTTCATTCAACCCTATATTTCTATTTTTATACTTACCAATTGAGCAAAATGAGTACACAGTGACTATCACTTCTAGAGTTAAACAAAAGTTTAAGTATTAGAGGCTAGAGAAATAGCACTGTGGATAGAGTGCTTGCCTTACACACAGTAGACCCAGGACTCGCCCGGATTCTATCTCTAGCATCCCATATGGTTCCCTGAGCCTGTCATGGGCAATTTCTGAGTGAAGAGCCAGGAGTATGCTTAGTGCCACTGGGTATGGCCAAAAAATTAAATAAATAAAATTACATCATAAAAGATTCATTAAAGAGTCTTTTATTTAGGAATATCAAATCAGTCTCATAATTACATGGGTTCTAAATCCACTATACATTAGCTGAAAATCAGAACAATAAAGACATTTGAGCCTTTCTAATAAAATTGATTTTTAAAGCAATCAAAGAAGACTCTTTGTGGCAAAAATTATACTACGCATAAAAGATACATGCCAAGTAACAGATAAATCCAGTTAATCAAGTCAATTATGTTCATTTATTATAATCAATTAGTGAGTATTATAACTTAGATATTCAAAATGGTAGTTTGTCATGTTCCAGTCTTTTCAAGGTATCAGTAAATTTGTTCTATTGCAGAGTAAACCATTAAAATAGTTGGATAACAAATAGACTGTTCTAATTTATTCTCAGAATATTTTCCACTTTCTTTATAGTTACTAAATAGATAGCCTACATTTTAGTTATGCTGCATTTACTAAATAATTTGTAATACTTATATTTAAGAGGTTATCTTCACTAAATGTAGTTAAGTTCTTTCTTCTCATAGCAATATGGGTATAGAGAACCTCAAGTGTTTTCTGAAGAATATCAGAGAATTATCCCCAGACAGATCCAGTAAAGAGATTGCTCAATTATCTGACTTTCAAAGCTCCCTGTCTAAAAATAACAAGAGGACAAGATGTTCTGCCCTAAAAGGCTAATGTAACAGTGGTAGTTGTCGTATTATTATTAGATAGTTACAGGATATGTATCATTTTCAGCAAGGCAAACATCTCCATTATTAAAGTTCTCTCTAGTAATAAAATGGGATAATATCTACCTCAAATACTGTGCCTTTCTTTGGTGGTATTTTTTTCCCATATCATTCTATTGCTTTATTAAAGAATAGAGTACTCATAGAAAGTCAACTTTTAAACTTTTTATCATATTATCTTTTTCCAACTTTATGTTGCACTTTGGGTCTTATTGAAATGGAAAACAAAAAATGTTTTAAATTTATAGTTTCTAACACATATTCCAATAACAACTTTGGTATTTAAAATAGAAATAGTGGTGCTGGAGAGAGAGCACAGCATTAGGTTGTTTGCCTTTCACACAGCCGACCCAGGACTATCTGTGGTTAGAATCCCAGCATCCCATATGGTCCCCTGAGCCTACCAGGAGCAATTTCTTAGCATAGAGCCATGAGTAAGCCCTGAAGGCCACCAGATGTGACCCAAAAAACAAAAACAAAATAAAAATTAGAAATATTTACTTATGAGGTGCACAACCATTTTTAGGTATGGGTAAATTTGGCAGATTTTCAGGCAAAATTTTAATGGAGACTAAGGTAACTATTCTAAAAGTAAATGATAGGTGGAATAAAAGGATTGGAATAAAAATTTTTTAGAAAGAAAAAATAGGCAAAATAATAAATTGGGGGGGGTGGGTTTGGGTCACACCCGGCAGTGCTCAGGGGTTACTCCTGGCTCCATGCTCAGAAATTGCTCCTGGCAGGCACGGGGGACCATATGGGGCACCGGGATTCGAACAGATGACCTTTTGCATGAAAGGCAAATGCCTTACCTCCATGCTATCTCCCGGGCCCCGAAAATAATAATTTAAGAAGGTTTTATGAAATTCCTTTGTTTAGCACACTACAATTTAGTGAAGCTAAGCAGGCCAAAATCTAACATAAGTTCTCAATTTTCAGAAAAGTAAATGGGAATGTAGTTATCAGTATACCAGGAGAGCGATCCAGGCAAGCCCTGGAGATCTAATTAGTTTAGAACCATAAACTAGGTTTTCCCTGCTGGGAGATCTATAAACACAACAGATGACATGTTTCTATAAGAACAAATGTATGTGTGTAGGTCTCTGACTATACAGTACATGCATACAAGGTGAACTGAATTTCTGAACATATTTCTGATAAAGTAAAAGTTGAAATGTAGAAACCCAGATGGTCAAATTGTGACTTATATTTTCATTAACTTGCTTCAGCTTCAAGACCTAAGAAGTTTTTAAAAACCTAACTCATTGCTCTCTCTAAAACCAGTATTTCTTAAAATATGATTAAAATATAACAACCACATTCAACCAATTCATGTGTTTTCATTGAATTCTCAACGGGATAAATTGCAACATAGTTAAAATATGATAACTATTTGTAGAAGTTAAAGAGAAATGAAAATTATGTTATTTATAATTATAGTCTTGTAGTTACTTGTCAGATTAACAGCAATATAGAAATGTTCCTCTCCCAATCTTTGACCTTTTACCTATTAATAAACTTAGTGGTGAAAGATATTTTTCTTTCTTATGCCCCAGAGTACTGCAGAAAAATTATTCTTTTGAAAGCTGCTATTGTAGGTTCAGCTCTGTTATACGTCTAAAGCAAACAAATAAAAAAAAAGCACCAAGTTTTTATGCATGAGGAAAATTAGATTTATAATTCAAGACTTACTCAATTTTTCTTGTTTATAATATATTTTTAAAAAAATCACTTTATTGTTTGATTTAAATAGAATAAAGAAAGCACCAAAATACCTCCCTATCTGTGCTAGGAGCAGCAAAACAAGGACATCACAAGAATTTACAAGAATCAGTCTTTGGAAATAAGAATTTAATACTGAAAAACACCTGATTATATTTACCACTTAAATAATGTTTCCTCTTTATAAATAGCAACAATCAAGAAATTATTTTAGTCAATATATTGTATGATTACAAATAAATTTTATGTATTTATCTTTTTTTTGGACAATTCAAAGACATATAGACATTGAAAAGGTTTCCCTTTGTGTAACATAGACTGAAAATTCAAAAAAGAACAAAGTATTGAGAGAACATAATTACCTCCAAAGATCTAAACTATTATCATTGCCACATATGTTAGCCCATTTTTTCTAGAAAGTAGAGCATGTTCAATAGGGCTGGCCATGCAGGTCATATGTCTTCTATGGATAAAATATCAATAGAATCGATGGGCTGAAAGTTTTCCATACAAAGTGATTCCAATACCTGTGAGAATGGCTATATCAAAAAGAAACAATGTTGGAGAAGAAATAGAGAGAAAGAAATCCTTATGCCATTTTCACTGGTGGGAATATAAATTGGTAGGATCATTACATAAAGAAGTATATATTACTCAAAATACGAAAAATATTGGGCAGCAGAGATAGCATAGTGGTAGGGCATTTGGTGGTTCGAATCTAGGCATCCCTATATGGTTTCCCTAGCCTGCCAGGAGCAATTTGTAAGCACGGAGCCAGGAGTAACCTCTGAGCGCTACCTGGTGTGACCCAAAAACAAACAAAACAAAAACAAAATATAAAAAATATCATATGACCCAATTATTCCATTTTGGGTGATTACCTGAAAATATTGAACTACTAACCTGGAAATATATATGCTTTCCTATATCTGTTACATTATTTACACTAGACAAGAGCTGGAAACAATGTAAGTGTTCGTCAACTGACAAATGAAATTGTAATGAAGATGCATGCATATACACTAAATATATTAGAATAATATTCATACTCAATTATTAGAAAAATAAGATCCTGTCATAGATGGGTCTTGGGGTCTGACTATTAGTAAAATAAAAATATGATTCAGTATGAATAGCCCATTATTTCAACCATAAGTGCCATATAGATAAATATACCATATCAATCAAATAATACAAAAATAAGCTTTTATAAAACCAGTTAATGACAACCATAGAGGAAAGAGAAAAAGATGAGTAAATCTGATAAAGAAAATGATGACATTTTGAAGAAAATAACTTTGATGAGCTTAATGTTGTATATACACATAACAACTTTTGATGAGACATACCTAAAATGTTATAATGCAGTTACTTTGACCAAATAAAAGGCAAATAAAAATTACGGTGATTCAAAATTAAAGAATAAGCACTGATTTAAAATTAGCATCAAGGAAAACTATCTAGTTGGTACCCATAAATGCTGTTGAATATCAAAAAAATAAACTACTTGATACCTCAGGGTTCCTCTCTATTAGTAAAGGTGCTAAGGTTTCAAGCTGAGATTTCCATTAGAGACCCAAGGATACAGGCATACTCCTGTGCTCTTAATTAACAACCAAGACCTATGATCCTCCCACCATCGAAAGATTCTTAAGTAGCACTGACTTGATCTCCCAGCATTAATAACTTAATTGGAATC
>PVKC010007149.1:0-30017 GCA_004027635.1 Crocidura indochinensis
GACACTCAGGGTTACTCCTGGTTCTGCACTCAGAAATCTCCCCTGGCAGACACAGGGGACCATATGAGATGCTAGGAATCAAACTACCTTTGGTTCTGGGTCGGCTGTGGACAAAGCAAATGCCCTACCACTTTGCTATCTCTTAGGCTCCTGAGCTCTAAGCTTTATCATTTCCTTTCACCTCCCTATTTTTGGTTCATTTTGTTGGTCTTTTTTTGTAATTTGTGCAGTTAAGTTATTCATGTAGTCCCCTTCTTCCTGCCCTGATAAATGCTTGCAAAGCTATAAAATTTCCTCTTAATATGGCTTTTGCTGTGTCCCACATTTTCTCATAATTTGTATTTTCATTCTTATTTGTTTCCAGGAATCTTTATATTTATCCCTTTTGATTTCTTCTCTTCCTGCTGGTATTCAATAATGAGCTGTTTAATTTCCAGGTATTTCTCTTGATTTTTTGAAGGCCAGTTTTATGACACAGCATGTTGTCTGTCTTGGAGAAATTCTCATGTACATTCAAGAAGAATGTGTATGCAGCTATCTGGGGATGGAGAGCCCTAAATATATCTAGTAAGCAACTCCCTTGCATTTCCACCTTCAAAGCCGGTATTTCCTTATTAAGTTTTATTGTGTTTTGGTTTTGGTTTTTTTGTTAGTTTGTTTTGGGGCCACACTCTGCAGTACCCAGGAGTTACTCCTGATTCTATGTTCAGAAATCTCTCCTGGAAGGCTCTGGAGACCATATAGGATGCAAGGAATTGAACCACGGTCTGTCCCAGGTTAGCCACGTGCAAAGCAAATGCCCTACCACTGTGCTATATATCTGGCCCCTTATTAAGTTTTAGAAAGGTTGATCTATCAAGATATGACAAATATGGTGTTCAAGTCTCCCACCACTAATGATTAACTATTGATGTTTTTGTTCAAGTATATTAGCAGTTGTTTTATGTATTTTGCTGCCCCTTTATTGGGTGCATATATATTTAGGAGTGTGATTTCTTCCTGATATAAACAGCCCTTGGTTAGTAAGAAATGCTAATTTTTGTCTCTTCTATCCTTTTTTTATTTTTGTTTTTGTTTTTAGGCCACACCCATTGATGCTCAGAGGTTACTCCTGGCTATGTGCTCAGAAATTGCTCCTGGTTTGGGGGACTATCTGGGACACTGGGGGATCAAACAGCTGTCCATCCTTGGCTAGCATGCACAAGTAGACACCTTATGGCCTGCGCCACTCCTTCGGCCTCTGTCTCTATCCTTTTTTAGCTTAGACTTTGTGTAATCTGATATTAATATGTCCCCACAACCATTTTAAGTGAGTTGTTTGCTTGAATAATTTTCTCCCAATCTTTGGCTTTGAATCTGTGATTGCTCTGACCATTCAGATATGTTTCTGAAAGTCAATGATATATTGGATTCAAATTTTCTGATCCATTTTGCCACTCTGTGTCTTTTAATTGATGCATTTAGTTCATTGACAATGAAAGAGATGATTATTAAGGACTTTGTAACATCATTTTGTAGGATTTTTATGTATTTAGTGGGTCTATCTTTGCTTAAAATAGACTCTTTAGTTCTTCGTTTAGCATTGGTTTTGAATCTGTTAAAGTTTTGAGTCTGTAAACTTTTTGAGCTTTTTTATTCCATGATGCTTAATAGAAAATTGGGTTGGGTGAAATATTCTTAGAAAGGCATTTATTTTGTTGAGTTTTTTTTTTTTTTTACTATATATACATAGTGGCCATAGAGCAGAGGCATAATAGTCTCACCGCATCTACTTCACAGGTTGGACACCCTATTTACCTTGCTGTGAGCACTACTCACACTGGTCCTTCCTCTTCCACATGGCAGACCAGCCTCTTTTTGTTTACCTCGCAGTGAACACCTATTTATTTTATTTTTTATTTACTCAATGCAACTACACAATTCACAGAGCTCAATATGATAGCAATGATAAAAATGATGGAATTTCGGAAAGGAATTTCCTTTGCCTAAGAGATACAGGAATTCTCCACCCTTGAAGTATATTGTCATGGGATTAACTATAGACTCCTTTCATTTACTCTCCCCCTGGTGCTTTTGTGGTGTATGGAAAACTTCTGCTCCATCCAGGGTGATAAAATCAGACCTCTGTATCTTGAGGTCTTGGTATCTGCACAAGTCAAGGAGTTGAACTTATGATTAAGTCTTTCTTTGTGGTTCTAGAAGTTCTGTTCCCTCAGTGTCATTTTAATCCATCTTCTGTGGTTGGTGGTACTGGTCTTTGTGCTGATCCTAGGATGGGGCCTGAAATAGCGTCTTTCATTATGTTTCCAGAAGTCCCATTCCGTTGCGAATGTCTCAGACAGACCTCTGGAACTAGAGATCGTGGTTGTTATGCAGGTCGTAGCTCAAGCCCTAGACTAGGGCTTTTTTATTGGTCCCAGGATACATACAGTCTGGCCATGGTTCTGTCAGCCAGTCATCTGCAAATCGGGATCTTGGCATAGGTCAAGTTGTTCCCATTTTCCTTGTTGTCGGGCTATCATATTAGGGCTGGCACTTGTTGGTGTCCGATCATTATTAAGGATGTCCCAGATGGGATTTGTTTCCTGTGGCTGTTGTGAAGAAGTGTGTCATTTCTATGTCTGGGATCCAGGGTTCAAGGCTGGACGGTTGGTGTCTAATCACCTGGGGCTAAGTTGGGTCCATGTGACATATTTTCAAGGTGGGAGATGCCCCTGTATCTCTTAGGTAAAGGAAATAAACTGATGAATAGATAAAGATGTGATAGATGTATAAAATAGGATATTATTCATCCACAAGAAAAAAAAACAATCTTGCCATTTGTATAATATAGCTAAATCTTAAGAACATTACTCTACCTGAAATAAATTAGCTAGATACACACAAGTGAATTGCATGTAGGATCATTGGAAAACAAACATCTCTTCTTCCGACTTCCTTGATAGAAACAAAAGTAGATTTTTTTAATTGTTAGCATGAGGTAATGGGACAAATAAGAAGCCACTGGTCAAAGGGTATACACTTTTCATTAGAAGATAAATACATTTTCAACAACAGATACACATGACTTTGTGATGACTATACTAGCCAAGGATGCTATATTATACTTAAACATTGCTTACAAGAATTTATCTTGAAATTTGTGAACACAAACACATAATATAGTAATGTGAGATGAAAGTTGTACTAGCTAATGCTTTCGTGATAATTATATTGCAATGTGTGCATCAAATCATCACATTTTACACCTCAATTTACACACAACTATATCAATATCTTCTGCTGGGGAAAAATGAAAGAATTAGATGACTTCTATTTTCTTCTTAAACTTTCAGATCTATACTTCTAACCATTACTTTTCCTCTTAGAAAAACACTTATGCCCCCAGTACATTCCTCTATACTTTTTATTTTGTAAGTTTCTTGGGTATTTGGGGTTCTAAATCTTTTTATTTATGTTTTTATGCTATTTAGAACCTAATTACAGAAAGTACTCACATAACTCTGTTAAATTTGACTTTATTGAAATTATATTGCTATTCTATCACCCAGCATTTTTTCTGAAATAGTCTTCAAAAATAAGCGCCATTAAGCAGGCTGATCTTCACAATTGTTACCTGGGAACCTTTGAGCAAGTCATTCCATCTTCTACACTGCTTCTGAGTCAATACAAAAATCAGTAGTTCTGTTTCCTAACATTATTAATATAAAATGCAAAAAATGTCACAAGAAGGCTTTATTAATTAGAAAATGTTCAGCATCCTTCAGAGAGAGGTAATATGCCTATATTGGGAAATATAGGAAACACATACATAATACTGTATGTACAATGACTGTATAATGCTCTGCTAGATAGAACTGAACTAGAAGACTTCTAAATTTTTTAATCCAAAAAAGTCAGTTTTTGTTGATTACATATAGACACTGCTTAACTTTTGAGTCAATGTGACTTGATCCATAGCGAAGTTTTTCAGTTGCCACATGAATACAAATAATGATGATAATTTGTATTTAATTCTGATAAGTAACAAAGAATCACAATTTCTGCAGAAGAAGCACTATAGCTCAATTTTGTTAAACTGAAATATCAAACTCAACCTTCTTGAACTGAAATCTGTCTATTGACTATTCACTTTCTCAATTCCAGCTATTTATTTTTTTCTTTTATTTTTGGTCTGAGATTAATCTCCCTTAACATTTCCACAATCTTACAGAGAAAGCTAATCTAAATGATAAGTAGTTTCTTTCTCTTCCTCAATCTACCATAAAATTGCCAATGTATTTTTAAAACCACTATTTTTTATAGAACTTGTGTAAACACTGTTTTGGACTCCATCTGTTGAATTAGTCCTAGCTGCTAACAAGTATTGTTGTGTGATACACTATCATTGTTGATGTGGACGGGCAAACTGAGATGGTTTGGCAACATGCAGTGCTTCATAAATTAAGCCATTGTCATTGTTAGTAAAAAGAATGAGAAATGCCATATCAATTTGCTAAAACGTTGAATGGGAACTAGCTAGGATTTCCTTTCTGAATCTGAAAAGACAAATCCATATAGAAAAGAAAATTAAAGTGCTGAGCAAATTTCACATATACATGGTTGTATATAAAAATTAGAAGGAGCATGTATTAGGGAGAAAGCAAGAATTCAGTGATCCCTAAAATAACTCAATAAAAATCTATCTTTCAAATAATAACTCAACAATTTTTCTACTTCAAATCCTATGCTGCCAGTATTCTTTCTTAAACTTTATCTTTTTGAATTAAGAGAACATTACAGAGCTTAGCACCGTTCTTGTTCATATCCTGAAGTGAATGAGATAATGCAAGTGATATAATAAGCAAGCAAGTAATAACATACCAGGTTTGTATAAATATGTAGCAGTATTGGCTAACAAATTCTGCAAGAATATTCAGCAAAGTCCATTGACTTAATCCATTTCAACCTCAAAAAATTCTGACCTTTTGCCTGAACAGAATCTGTTTTTTGTCAGTTATGTGTTGTTGTCCATATTATCATATAGCCCACGTGCTTTGCTGAGAGCAGAGAAACTTTGCCCTAAGAGTGGTCATATGTCAACATTTTTATTGCAAATTCCCATTTTCCAATCATTAAGAATTAACTTTGCAAAAGTTCAGATTTTGAAAGGATTAATTTAATGGTTTAAAAATAACACTTGGACCACACCCATAATTTAAAATGTTCTAGCAGGCTTTTGGGCCTGCTTTTTTTCAATATGCATAGACTGAAAATATGAAGAGACTTAGGACTTGGAGTATTTCCAGAGATTAGTTTTTAGTGTTTGGTGAGCTGGAATGAAACTCCTTAATGGTAAGCTTTACTTGCAGAAATGAAATTGTAGGATCAATTTAGTTGGAATGTTGTCTAGCTTCAGATGGAAATGGGTTTCAAAAACTTTACTGCAGGGCTAGAAGGAAAGAAGGTATATGTTTAAGATACATAATTTGTGGTGTGTACAAAGTGAAATTATAGACATCTTGTTTAAAAATGTATTAAGAATTTTAAGATGCGACTTCAGAGTTTCTTCTAAGTCTGACAAACCTTATAAAAGATATAGCTAAAATCCTTCCTTCCTTCCTTCTTTCCTCCCTCCTTACCTCCTCCCTTTCCCCTTCCTACCTTCCTTGTGTTTTTTTTTTTGGGGGGGGTGGATTTGGGAGGGTGCTCAGGAGTTATTTCTGGTTCTGTACTGAGAAATCGTTCTTGGCAAGCAGGGGGACCATGTAAGATGCTGGGAATTGAACTGGGGTCCTTCCTGGGTAGGCTACATTTAAGGCAAAAGTCCTACCTCCTACTGCTGTGCTATCGCTCTGTCCCTCCCTCCTTTTCTATTCTTCTCTCCCTACAGTCCTTTCTTCTCCCTTCCTTCTTAGCTTTCTTCTTTTCCTTTCCTTCTTCTTTTGTCTAAGTTAAACTGAGGAGTTTATTGTTAAGGCATATGGAACATTTGTGTGCATAATCACTGTTATTTTACTAGTTTCTGTCTTAGTTTTTTATTTTTAAAATTCTTTTATTGTGGTCAAAGTGAATTACAAATCATTCACAGTAATATTTAAGGCACATAGTGATAACGAATGAGGGACATTCCCACCACCAGTGTTATCCTCCCTTCACCCCTGTTCCCAGCATGCATCTCACTTTTCCCTCATTTTCCCCCATGTTGCTAGTACAACTGTTCACTCCTTGTACAGCTTGGTGTAGATTTGGTAACAATTTTGTTGTCATTGACTTTGGATTTGGTATTCAAGTTTGACCATTTTTTATTTCCACCAAATAAGCAAATGACTGTCTGGTCTTGTTGCCATCTATTTTTTTCCTCCAATTATGATGCTGATCAAGGTGATTCCAGTAATATCTCTTATATTGGAGATATAAGAAAGGATATGGGAGGAGTCCATCTTGATGTTGTAAGTATCATTTTGGAAGAAGAAAGGGAAAAGAAGAAAAAGAAGAAAAGGAGAACAAAACAAGACAAGACAAAAAAAGACAAAACCAAACACAAAACCAATTAGGGAGTAACAATAAAAGTACAAAAAGAATAAACCAAAAACTCAAACCATCAGCTATGAAGAAACAAACAAAAAACAAACAAAACAAAAAACAATTTGTCCTAAGAGATACATGGCTTCTCCGTCTTTGAGGTGTACTGCCATAGGAAAAACTATAGGCTCTGTACTCATTCATTTACACATGCCAAGGCCTTTATATGGTGCCAGAAGACTTTCTGTTCAGATGTGCGTGATGACAGTCCATCTCTGTAGCTAGAGATCTTGCTATTTGCATAGCAAACAGGTAATAGGGTGAAGGATAGGAGAGAGTTTTTCTTTACGGTTCTAGGATTTCTGTTCCATCATTGTTGTTGTAATTAGTCTTCTGTAATTAGTGAACTTGTTTTTTGCTCAGATCCTAGGACAGAGCCTAGGCTATAGTCTTTCAGCATGGTTACAGAAGTTCTGCTCAGTTACAGTTGTCAAAGTCAGACCTCTAGTATAAAAAATCTTGGTTTTTGTATGAATCCAAAGCCAACGCCTAGTCTAGGAACTTCCTCATTGGTCCCTTGATAGGTCCATCCAGTACATGTTTGTCAAAGTCAGTCTTCTGTAAATAGTAATTTTGGTTTTTGCTTAGGGCAAAGGATGACATGTCTCCCAAATGTATCATACCATTAAGTGGTGATTAATTTTTGTTATAAAACATTGAAAATCGGGGCTGGCGAGGTGGCACTAGAAGTAAGGTGTCTACCTTGCAAACGCTAGCCAAGGAAGGACGGTGGTTCAACCTCCTAGGGTCCCATAAGGTCCCCCCAAGGGCAATTTCTGAGAGCTTAGCCAGGAATAACCCCTGAGCATCAAACTGGTGTGGCCCGAAAAATCAAAAAAAAAAAAAAGTAAAACATTGAAAATCATAGCATTCATTCTATAAACTACATAGTGGCAGCAATTAGAATGCCTGAGAAGCTCATTTTAAGCTTATTTTGTTCATTGGTTACATTGGTAATGAGCTGTGGTATATCTATATATTTGAACCATAGAACCAACAAAACTGAAAACATGAAATTCAAACTACAATAACCAAAATTAAAAATGTGCTTGTCCAGGAGTTAGGCTGAAGATAAGTAAACTGGAGACAGTGATAGAAGAAAGTTGACACTGGTAATAGGATTGATGTCAGAACATGGTATAACTGAAACTCAATTCTGATTAACTTTGTAAATCACCATGCCTTAATAAAATTTCTAATAAAGTAAAATGTTTTTTATATATTTTAAACATGCCATTTAAAGCAAGTCTATAGTTAGTATAAAATATGATGCTGCCCCTGATTCAATGTTAATATGTACCTGAAATACTAATGTGAATGATTTGTAAGCCACTGTGATCAAAATAAAAAAAATGTTGGGGAAAAAAATAAAATATGATGTTGGAAATAACCCTATAGTGGTTAGTATAAAATTTTTCTGATTGAGGAACTGAGGTATAATGTATGATTAAATAATCTCAACATGCTTTGTGATAGAATCAAAATGTAAACTTAACACCCTTAAAACATAATCCTATTTTAATTGTGAAATATCACAAGCCTAAATAACAAAATAGAAACCTTTTCCAATAAAAGAAAATTTATGAAATAAAATTTTCTACAAAACAGAGCTTTGAATACCTTTGCTCTTCATCTTTGAAAAGGCTTTAGAAAAAAACTATAGAACAGATCGTTGAGATTTGAGAGGTGCATTTGTTTACTGAAATGTCATGGACCTTTTTTTCTCAGTATATTTACTGAATATAGAAATGTTAGAAATGCTGTTAGAAATGTGTTCCTTTAGATAAAAAAAGAAGACACTCTTTTATGGTCAATTAAGTTTTGGAAAACAAAGACTAACAAAGTTAAACAGCTTCCTAACTATAGAATAGCTCAAAACTTTAATGAGTGATGTGTGATTCATCAAGAAGAGAATGAAGCTTCTCCAAACTTATTTGACCACAGAGCATTTTACCTCTTAATATTTTTATCTGTTGAAATTATCTTAAGTGATCCATGAAACACTCTTTGTTAATGATGCTCTACATTGATAAACCAATATTACTGATGATAGTGGGTTGAAGTGTGTTCTCAAGAGAATATCTATCAGAAACCTCATAAAAGGACTTTATTTGGAATAACAACCTACACCGCAATGTCATTAAGGTAAAGAAACTGAGATCTTCCAGAATCACTAATGTAGCCTATATTCAAAGACTAATAATTTTTATAAGAGGAAATAAAAGAAAATCTGAGCTTAGGAACAAATAGAGAAAGTCATATGAAGATGAAAATAGAGATTGGAATTAAGTTATCACAAGCCAAGGAGTGCTGAAAGCCACCAGAATTTGGATGAGGATTCAATTCAATATTCTCTGAATATGCAGCCTCCGAAACTGGTTCTTATGGTATCCCTGGGAAAGAAAAATGAGTCTGACATGTTAGTAAAACAGAACTTAGATTTGTAAGTGTGGAAGAGTGAGTGACCTGATAGACTTAAGAATGGAAACTTGTTGTCAGAAAAACAGCTGTATAGGATTTTTGCTAAGACTATTCTGGGAGAAATGGCAAGTTGTTCCCAACAGGCTTAATGTGTGACCTAAAAAAGTTCAAGTGAATGAACTCCCGAAAATTAGGGACTAAAACCCTCAGCAATTCTACAGCTAGCTACAAAGGAGAAGTGAGAGGACAGGACAAAGAGGATTGGTAGGGCTCCTAACAATGTCATTTCTGTCCTAAGGGGATTCTCCCACGGATCTCTAGTTTGCCTATGGGGTGAAAATCCTAAATGCTCTCAACTGTCTCCCTTGCCACCTGGCTCTCAAAAAAGACTGGGAAATTTTCCAAGCTTGCTTTGTATTCTGACCCCTCTAAGCACGTTCATAGTTTGTTCCCTCTGCTCTCATATGAAAAAAGGCATTTCTTTTCTTTGTCTCTCCATAGCCTTTTGCCCACATTGTTGCCTCACTCATTTATTTCTGACCTGTAATTGGGCAGTATCAGAAGGCCTTTCTTTGTTTCAGTGCAAGGAGGAGTTATGCTAAATAAACTAAACTAGTCTCTAATTACTTGTGCACTTTTTGTGTATAGGCAGAAGTGGCTAAAATGTCAAAGAAGACTTCACTCAATGGCTTCCACTCTGGAGGTTGAGAGGTTATGGCAGCCTTAGGAAGGCACTTGAGTTACTCTAGGTTTTGTGACTGCTGTGAACACAATATAATGCAAGTGGAAGTCTCCAACCCATACACTCATAACCTTCCCATTCTCGAAACTCAAATGATCTTCCTAGACCTGCTCTTTTTAGAAAAGCTTGAGAAACTCAGTCATCCAATTGCTTTCAGTAACTGCTTTCCAAGAGCCCACTTAAGTGACCTTACGTTTCTCTGTCACACCTGTAGGGGGCATCCTTACAGGGGTAAAGTAAAGAAGGAAAGTGTGTTGAGGAAGAGTCCTGGACTCCTGTGTGCCTACCTTGGCTGTCCTTTGCCTTTATTGTCCTTTTGCCCCCACTGACAAGAAAGAAAATTGAAAAAGAGGCTGGAGCCAAAACAACTTCCTGGTGCCACTGCAGAGAGCAATCTGGCTGGTAGTGGGGAAGTGATTAAGAGGTGGTGAAAGGGGGACTAGTAGAAATTTTCCCCTGTGACTGATCCATAAATTTCACAAGCCTTGGTGATCACCCCTATTAGAAAGGCAAAAATATGGGCCACAAAGAGGTTATTTTAAGTTCATCCTTAGACACTGGGGCAGTACTGAAAAATAAACTTCTGACTCCTGATTCCTGTTCTATAACACCACTTCAGGATGAACCAACTTATGACCAGCCTGTCACCAGCACTCATAAATATAAGTAGATGATTCCACTTCCAGAACTCCTTTGCCTACTCCTCCTCCTACTTTAACTAAGCATCCATCCCAAAGTAGAGTGCAAGAGCAAATATGTCAGGCAGTGAAAGCTTTTAGGGACTTGGTGCAAGAAATCCAGGAAACTGAAATAAATAGGTAGAAAAAGACCAGAGAAACATCTGGAAAAAATACCAGATGCATAATTTTGATAACAACTCCCAGAACACTCAGTTTAGGATTTCTAGGGATTCTCTTTTCTTATCTGATGTTCACCCCCAAAGCAAAGCAGGCCTTTTTGCCCTGACATCTTGCATGAACCACATATGCATCATTAAAAATGATGACTGCTTTATAAATCTTTCTATATCTACTTTCCTATTTTAATATTTATTTGCTTCTAACATGCAAGTTCCATAGTCTTTCTTCAAATGATTTAAGATAGAAAAGTTAGTTAAAAGACCCTTCTGAAAAAGAGCTCCCCTTTAAGAGGCAGATTTTATTTTCCCTTTGATAAGTAGTCCAGAGAACCTGCTGTGGGCTGTTTCTTAAGCAAGACAACCCTCTTTAGGAGGTTCAAAATACATTCTTTGCCCTCCTCAGTCAGCGCTTATTAAAATCCTGCTGTAGTGAAACTGCCCATATTTAGATCAAACATCAAGTAAAAATCTGAAGGAATGGAGGCTAATTCAAGAATGTAAGATCCATTAAACTATGCAAGTATGCATGAACTGGAAAAAGTGGATCCCATACATAGCTCTATAGCCCTTAGCTGTTAGCAGGTGTGAGTCAGTCAGTTGTACAATTCATTTGTCTACCTAATTGCACTGAAGATAGGCTTTTACTTTGCCTATAACATCTCTAATGAGTAGGTTTTCAGTTCGATCTAACTAATTAATTCTTGTTAACTTCCTTTGCATTGCTGTTCTTTTAATTTAACCAGAGACAGCCCAGAGTTGCTACTAGTGTTTAGTCTCAACTAGATTACCGCTATTCATTAAGGGCTGTAATTGTTGGTCATACCCTTCCAAGCGGTCATTACAACCTCTGGCTTGCATATTGAATAACAGCAATTTCCTGACTCCAACAGACTCTTGTGTGAAGGAGGAGAAAATGCTAATAAAGAAAGAATAAATGATTCTCTACTCCATTCAGGGCTGTGTAGATTTCTTTTGCAGCAGAAATTGTACTGAGGTGGTAAAATGGGCTTCTTGCAGGCCCCCTACCTCCACCCTGAGCGAAAACAATAAGAACCAAGTGAAGCATTCCCTGCTACTGTGATTACAGCATCCGTAAAAGTGATTATATGGCTGCTGTAATCAACTTCAATGAAAGCTGCCTGTTAGAGCTTCAATAATTACTCATTTCTGTTAACAGCTTGCTTTCAGTTTAGCACTTTGAGACCAAGGGGGGGAAAAAACGAGGGGCATTTTAATAAAAGATCCCAAACACGTGATATTTTGGGGGGTAAGTGCTTGTGTGTGGGCAAAAAAATGTAGATGTAAGTTTTTTGTCCCTTTCTCAATAGCAGCCCCCTTTCATTTTAAGCTTAGATTCTATTTAACCAGCAAAAGCACAAGTTCATACAGGGTTCAATCATGTACTGAATGTTTACTGAAGGAGGCACAATAGTTTAAATAAAGTGGCGGTTTTAAATATTTTACCCATTTCTTTAAACAAATTGCCAATCCTTAAAGTCTGTGCTAAACACATTTCAAAAGCAAAATCCCACAAGAATTTTTCAATAAAATCTTTACATTGACTGTTTCATTTACTTTCCTCATGTCTCCTCCTCATTTAATTTAGATGTGTTTTATTATTTGGGGGCAGGGGTTAGAAAGAAAAAAGTTGTTCCAAATGCCTTTTGAAAATGAAATGCAAAAGGGGAGATTATTCTCAGGTTTCCCACGTGAGTCACCTGGGTGGTCACATTTAGATATTCTAGACAAGGTGCGATTTTTAGGCCCACTGGGTCATGCTTCTACAAGTCTGTATTTAGCATGTTTAAAGAAAAGTTACATAAACATAATATTGAAAAACCAAAACAATATCTCTTGTTTGCACCAGAGACAGAAAAGCAAGACCGACTACAAAATGCAAAAGTTCTTTGAGTCAATATTCTATTTTTTTTTAACCCCCAAACAAAAATGTCAGAACGCTAACCAAAAATTTTGGAACTTGTTGTATTTCCATGACTTCAAAGTTAGGATAATTTGGGATATCCTCAAAATTTGGATGTAGTTTTATTCTATATCTGATCTTCTTTTTTGGTTTCTTCATAACAAATAAAACCCAACATGTATCAAATTTAAATTACTTCAGAGAAAGTCCTCAAGAAAAATCCCTTGTTTTTAAATAAACTTTGTGAAGTTTATTCAAACTTTTCTCAAAGCACTATAGAGCAAATTATCAATTGTTTGAAACTATGTTATGAAAATATAATTAAAGTGCCTTAAGGAAATAGAGACCTTTTATCAATAATAATAATTCTGATGATCCCATAAATTTTTATTTAACTTATTTGAAAATTCCAACTTTCGTGAACTCCAAAGGTTTATTTTAATATCACATAACATACAGCATGAAGATAGTTCATTTAGAAAATACTTTTTCAACAATGTATGTGACCATGCTCTGCACATAAACAAGGGCCCACATTTCTGAGATGTGCTGGTTTCATAAAGTATGGGAACATACATTCATTCCTCTTTCTTTACAGCTATTCCACTCACTCAAATGGGTATTCATCAAAACTAGGTGTTTCTGGGGAACACACCTGCCTCTCTTCCTTCACATCACTCTTAACTCTGACTTTACTGCAGAATAAAGTGTTCTCCATTGGACCATGTATCAATGCACAGACTTTAGAAGCTTTCCCATTGAAGGCTGTGCAAAAATTGCAGCAGGGAGACAGTGTAAGCAGGTACTGTGACCCAACTTGGAAGAAAGATGTTCCCTTTTAAAAGGTTAGGCTATTTCAGTAGTTTTCCTAGATTTCTTCCATTTCGGTTGTCAGGAAAGCATATGGAATTCCAAAACCAACTTCTTTACTAGTACTTTATTTTTTCCTTTTTGTTAAGTCATGATAACTTGTACCTTATTCTAATTTATATTTTTCTATAATATTCTCCATGAGACATTTTTCTTTAATTTTGTTAAAAAGTAATTGCTGTAATTTATAGTTTGTAAAAAGGGAAAACCTTAAGACTATTTGTATATGTATTATTAAAATTCATTCATGTGAGCCATAGGGTAGGGCCTTTGCCTTGCACATGGCTGACTGGCTCCATCCCTAGCATCCCATATGGTACCCTGAGCCCACCAGGAGTAATTCCTGAGCTCAGAGCCAGGAGTAACCCTTTAGCACTGTTGGGTGTGGCCCCCAGACCAAAAACTTAGACCTATAAAAGAAAAATGTAGAATATATATTATATATGCTTATATATTTTTATTAAAATATACTAATTACTTTTTAATAAAAAAGCCTTAATAAAATGCATTACATATGAAATAAAAGATAACTAGACCTATTGAAGGGATTGCAAGTAGTGGGATTTATTGTAGTTTCTGCTTAAAATATCCTACCAAAAATCTCTACCAGCATATGCGAATCAAATTTATAGTGCAAGCTAAAAAAACTTAATGTTAGGTCAGAGGGATATTATAGAGATTAAGGTACTTGCCTTGCATGTGGTCAATTGTGGTTGGGTCCTCTATTTTCCCCAGCAGTCATATTATCCCCAGCACTGTTAGAACGGATGCCTGGGTACAGAGTCCCGAAACAAACTCTCAACATCACTGGGTGGGGTCCAACAGCTACAAAAAAGAAAAACAGACAGCATGTTCTATTATGCAAAATAAGTTCTTTGACCATCTATTTTAAGATAAATGTATAATAATTGTATCTATTTAAGATGATAACTTGATAATATAATGTCATGCATCACCCTTTTCCTGAATGTGACCCCCTTCCAATTTTGTTTCTTGACTACCAGTTGGCTCCTAGTTCATGTCAGGTCAACCTTTGGTGATCCTGTGATGGCCCCATATGAGAAATGTAATAGTAGACCACCCAAACTTGTTTATCTTTTAATCACCTTTTAATTATATTTAGTTAGAAACCCTCAGAAAAATTGGCATTTTGCATCCTATTTTTCCTATTTCTTGCTGAAATTAGAACAACAAAATTAAACATGAAATTTTATTCCTTGTTATAGAGAATTGATCTTACAATTTTGTTTAGAAGCAAATGATTTTTGTATGTTAATTATCTGTACTTTTTGTTATTTTAACACCCTAAATATTATTTTCTACCACATAAAGGTGAGCCTTTGAAGTAAAAAAAAGTATAGTGAGTTGCCAGTTTGGTTTTCCCATCAAGCTTTTTATGCCAGTTGGTTTCTTATTTAGTGTTTTTCTGGTTTCTAAGCTCCAGTGCAACTCTATTCCCTTTGTACTTTTTGAAAAACTAGATGTATATCTTTATGCCAACATTTCTGGTTTAGAGTCAGGCTAACTTCTGGCTCTATACTCAAGGGACTATATGTAATGTTGAGAATTGAAACCAGGTTGTCAGTATGCAAGGCAAGCACCTTAGCTTTAGTGTACGTCTCCATCTCTGTATTTCTCTGTTTATGCAAACTACTACCCTAAGGTTTCTTAAAAAAATGATGGGATTCGGGTCTTTCAAGCCAGGACATCAAGGAAGACAAGTAAATTGGTATTCTGATATTTTGTGTTCTTAAGACATGAAGACTGGTTTTCAGTCTTTTAGCAGCAGATGATTAAGAACTAGCTGGGTAGGTACTGAGAGAGAGTGGTATGTTAGTTCTGTAGCTTCTGGTTACCTTATCAAATTACAGCACTAGATAAGCCTCCCTTTTGCCATCTCCACCAAATATCAGGATTCCCCTGTTGTTGAGGGCTGGGCTGGGAGAGAAACTGCAAAACTTTCAACAGTGGATCTGTTCACAATTAGTCATTTCATATGCAAACTAAAGATTTTGAATCTAAACAGTCAGGACAATTTTTACTGAAAGGAAATATAATATTTTTGATATATTTGATCATCACTGTTGCCCCAAGTACCAATGAACTATAAGATACTCTCTCAATTTGTAACACCTATTAAAGCTTTGTGCTTCTAAAATGCTTTCAAGAAAAATTTGCTTTCTTTGGTGTTACTGGATTTGCTTTTTATATGAAGTAAATTATAGAATTTTATATTTTTTTCTCCTGGAACCATCAGAGTTTCAAGAGAAGAAAGTATAATTTAAAATAAATTCATTTTGTTTTTGATCGTCAGTGCTGGGACCTCCACAATCTATAGGGGAATGAGAAGTGTAATTATAAAAGTAGACTTTATTTTAACAGTATTAAACTAAAGTTTTTCATATCATTAATATATAAGACTGCATTTAAAATAGGAACAACCCAAATGTTTCTCAACAGGCAGAAATAATCATATTCTAACCATTGATTATAATGCAGCCATAAAAATAAAAAGAATGATTCACAATGACTTAGAGTAAGAGAATCTATGTGTATTTACAATATACAACTGATTAAAAAATAGAGCAAATTGAAGCATGATGCATTCTTTCTTTCCATTGTTAATTTAAAATATCAGTAACATATTAATAAATGTCTTAGAACAAAAAATTACCTTTATATTGATACCTGGGAAATGCTCGTGGAAGGTCTAAGAAATAAATGTCACTTTTGACTTTAGATTAGTTTGTTGAATATTTATTTAATAAGTATTTGCTACTCACTATCAAAACATTTATCACTGGGGCTGTGTGATAGCACAGAGAGTAGGGTCTTTGCCTTGAAGGGGCTGACTTGGATTCCATCGTGGCATTTCATATGGTTCCCCACTCCTTCCAGGAGAAATTTCTGATTACTGAGACAGAAGTAATCCTGAGCACCACCAGATATAGCCCAAAAACTAACTGAAAAAACAAACAAACTAACAAACAAGATTATCATTTATTTTTAAAGTTGAATGAATAAATTCATTAGGAGATAAAGTTTTGAGATGTAGGACATTCCACTTTAAGATTAAAATATATGAAGGTAAAGGGCATTGGATTCTAGATGAAAATGAAAATTGTATGTTGTTTGAACATTAGAATCTTCTAGATGTCCCACCTAAAAATGTATTCTTAATATGATTTAGCAGTCACATTATACATCTAGACAGATTTGAATTAAACAAGCAGACATGGACCTGTTTAGATTTTGAAAGAGGTTTATTTTATAAAATACACATGAATAGAATTTAAATTCTGAAAATTTAGAAAGAACATATCAGGAGATTGGTTTCTGTCCTCTTCCTTTCTGTTTGCATGCTTTTGTTTGCAAGTAAGAAAAATTCAATAAAACTGATTTAAATAATAAAGTGAACTAAATTGTTTGAGTTCAAATCACAAAAAATAAAGTAAAAAAAAAGGCACCTATAACTTCTGATAAGGTTTGATTCAGCAGCACTAAAGTGCCATCAAATACCCAATGTCTTTTTTTCCAAGTCTCTATTGTTCTTTCGATAGTATTCCTGTCCGATACATTCCAACATTGACCAACTTTATCATTATAAAGTTATTAGTAACTTTTACAAAAGTACTTTCTATTTACAGTCAGGAAGAGAGGATCTCTTTTCTAGCATTCATGCCAAAAGTTCTTATATACACACAGTATTTCTACCTGTAAGGTTATCACTTTGGCCAGTTCACATCCATTCTTTTTTTGGGTTGGCCTTGTTCACAGTTTTACCTTGGCAGCATTGGTGAAATCAGACTTGGACTCACATAGTTGTCCATGAAAACATAACTGTTGCTAAGGAGAGATTCAATGCTGGGAAGACAAATGAAGTGTGTTAACTGTAGTCTATTATAGCATATCTGCTTCTCTATGGCCATCTGCTCCATTATCCTCTGTCCAATAGCCTGTTTCTTCTGCTTACCACATTTTCATTCCTTTATAACCTTGATTTATACTTGTTGATCAGACCTTCTCCCTGATTACATTTCTACCTATCACATGATTGTCATATAGGTTCTTTTTGTGCTATAAATAATTTTTCTTTCTTAATTTATATCTCAGAATTGAGATTTTAATTGGCTCAGCTTATTATTTTGAATCAAGTTACATATAATGGCCAGTTTGTCAATGGCTGATTCCAGTAAATACCTTTGGTTCAATGGCCTATAAATAAGAAATAAAACAGAAATAGTATAATCACAAGATCCAAAATATGGTAGTTTTAGTAAGCACGTCCATAGATGGGTTATTCTGTACAGGGAAATGTAGAAGAAGCAAAATAATTCAAGTTTGAGCAATGAAAGACTGAACCTTTTCTTATGCCTTTTGCTGTTTCTGTCACGGAAAAGAAAACAGATGTTTGAGTTCCTTTCATAACCCAAATCAAGTAAATTAAATATATTTGTCACTTAATTGTGACAAATATATATATTTTGAAACTTGGTTTGACTTTTGAAAGAGCTAGAAGTTATTTGTGGTCATTTCTGATTAAGGATAATATAGGCAACTATTAAAATTTTGTCAAAAATGAGAGGTGGCTATAAAAATAGAAGAAATCTTTTGTGATTGATCAATTGATCTTGAAGGCAATTCCAAGAGGAGTTTTTAAAGTGCTTTTGAGCAATAAAAGCACTTTAAATAAATGTATTATTCTCCTGAGGTTATTGCTCATCTGAAAGACAAATTTCAAGTGTTTTTTTCTGCCTGATGAGCATGTGTGTTTGTGTTTGTGTGCTTGGATTATGATTAGTCTTCATTCCATAGACATGAGGAAAACACTGATTAAAATTAAAGTTAAGAGAAAATTGTTATTTAGTGGGTAAATCCTGAAAGAAAGATATAGGACATTAACCGTTGTGATTCATTCCAATTAAATATTATATCAATAAGTTAATTATAATATATTATGTGTATTATTTAAGACAATTAAATCTGATATCAAGAAATAAACATCAATAAGTCAATTATAAATTTTTAATATAATCTTTCCCTAGTGTTTTTACCATACAACTATTAAATGAAGTATAGGGAGGGAAGGAAGAATGGCTTATTTTGTAGGTTACATAAATTCCACAGAAAAAACCTAAAGGCAAAAATAATTTATTATTAATTAAGTAAATGTGTGCAAAAGTTGAGTGCATACCACTTTTGTGTTTTTATAGTTCCAGCATAGCTGTATTTATTCTACATCCAGAAGACTTTGGATGTCTTAATATTTCCATTAAGAATTAAAGTTACAAAAAAAGAGAAAGAATTAAAGTTACAGGGCTAGATAAATAATATAGTGAATAGGGTGCTTACATTGCATGCAGCAGACCCAGTTTAGATCTGTGGCACCACAAAGACAGGAATAGGGTCTGGGCACTGCCAGGTGTGGTCATAAAATAAAAAAAATAAAATAATTAAAGTTATTGAAGAAAAATTTGAACAGAGTGGGTTTCACTAATGGATAATTCACCAGTTAATATTCTTGACTGAGTTTTCTTACAAACTTTTGTAGTGCAGATGGTACAATATTACTCCATGAGTTTGAAACTGGTGTACATCTATATGTAGATGAAAATTAACTATTTTCCACTTTTTATAATAGGGATCATCTTAAGCATAGTTCAGGAGATGTGACCATGAGGGTCTTTCAGTGCCAGTGAATTTGGGGGTTCATGTATGTGAGCCAGTGGCTTCACCACTTGAACTATAACCCCAGCTCTTTGGCCCTATTTGCCACTTTTATTTAAAATAATGCTGTCCATCATGTCATATTTATAATCATATCCTCATGATTTCTTGTGCATAGAAATCAGAAAGGGTAGCTCAAATATTAAGGCATTCTATTTACAGGACTTTTATGAGTTTTGAGGCATATCGGTAATATAATATAAATAGCAGAAAAAAATAACTTAAGACTTGATTTTGAATTCTGAATTGAGTGGTAAATACCTCCTCTGAGAAAAGCTCTTGAAAGCTTTCACTGCTTTTCAATTTCTGCTTCCTCATCAGTGAAAAATGGACATCAATGAGACACTGAATACAAAAATCCTTATTGTTTAATTTCTTTATTGTAGATAAAAGGTAAGTGATAACAAATGTCACCCTTTTCATTTTTTGCTAAAAATGTGCCTAAATTTATTAACTGTTTGCATAATAAATATCTACATATTTATTATATAATTGTACACATTGTATACAAATATTAGATATTTGTATATTTATATAGTTCCTTCTATGTAGCAGGAACTGTTATGCCTATGAACATAATGGTGGAGAATATGGTTTTATAAACTGCTTCAATTCTAGCCACATCAGTTTCTATCCTTCAAAACTGCCCCTAAAGTTTAACTTTCAGAGGCTTATATTTATTTGAAAGTGTTGTGATTTTTTCTAGATGTAAAATTCTACAAAGGGATGAATAAGCCTGAGTCTGTCAGGGACACAGTTGTCATGAAAGGTTGTATGATGGCAGGGATGGGGCGTGACACTGCCGCAGAACAGACACAATAAAGAAGTATCATTAATAAATGATCCAGAGCCTCTTTCTATACTTATCGAGAAGTCAATGATATAATGCTTAATGAAATAAGAAATTAATTAAAAATATGCACAAGGAAGTCCAAAGTATTGCCTTTAAAGTAAAATAAGCAGTTACTAGCTATTCAAGGAAGGTTAATAATGTAGTTCAATTACAGGAAAGGCAACCTTGAAAAAGCAAGGCATAGGCCAAAGAGGATTGAATTCAAAAGCTTTTCTTTTGCTGCCTAAATTGTTTTCTCATTGGTGAGTTGAGTATTACATACATGAGAACATAGACTTCAGCTCAATCATTTTAGAGCCCTCAGAAGTATCCCCATTTATGATCAAGCCAGTAAGAACTGCATTTATTTCTTTTTAAGTTTTGTTTGTAGTCATGAGGCCATCATTTTTTCTAAAAATAACTTGTTCCATTGACTTAGTTTTATTTCCATGATTCCTTTGTTACTTTTAAGCTAGATACTCTAGAATTATGCATTACGTGATCTATAGAACTTAGTACAGAAACTTGATCATCAATTATTGCTTATTGAATAAAAGAACCAATAAAAGACAAAGGCGAGGAGAGAAAAAATATATTTGGCTTAAGACAAAACTATAATTACAATTATTAGAAAAACCAGTACTGTGAAAATCGGTTAATATTTTTTCATCAATGAAAGTTAAGATATTACCTCCATTAATGAATACCAATTGATACAGTGTTGGTTCCAGTTTGTTGTTGCTAGTTCTGTTTCCAAATGCAACTTTCAGAGACTCCATTTTTATGCTACCTCCTGTTCATAAGACCCCCAGGTTATTCCCCCAACATAGTAACACCATCTCATTAGTTTTGCAGAAAGGTGAGATTTACAACTTCTGTAGGAGTTTTCCTGTACAGGATAACAGGGAAGGAAACTAAAACTGCTTGAATTAGCACAACATTTTTGCTTTCCTTCCGGCTGTCATAAATTCTTGGGATGACACAGAATCAACAATTCAAATGGTTATGTCTGGCCTGTAAATTGTCTTCAATATTGTTACCATTTTTCTCCTAACCTATAGGTGGAGGACTTACCTGACCCTGACATTTGAGTCAAGGTTAACTGGTTAATTTGAGTAAAGGTCACTAGATTAAAACTTCAAGTTATGCCTTAGAAATTCATAAGGTTCTTTTTTATTTTGGGTCAAGAATATTTAATTTTTGCTTTTTTTGTTTGTTTTGTTTTGGAACAAATACAAAACTGGAAAACTTTTTATTGCCAACACCTCTGTTACAAGATTCTATCCAAATGTCTTTCCAAAAATGTCAATGCTGGACTTTTCTTTGTGGAAACTGGATTCTTCAATAGAGATTTTATTAGTGATTGTTAGCTGTAGGTAGGTCACTATTGGTCTTACAAATCATGAACTTTCTGAGATTTCGCGCTGAACAATAAACTATGGGATATCCAGAATATGTGTTAGCTAGGCAACTTTTTTTTTTTCTAAAGTGGAGGCGACATATTTTTCTTTTAATTTCAACATAGAAACAGTTCTCACATTTACGTCAACATTCATAAAATGGAAGACTTTTGATTAATATCTATAAATTCTTGAGAAGTTCCTGAAGGAAATCTTTCTATGTTATGACACAACGATAGAGCACTTGCCTTGCAAGCAGCCAACCCAGGACCAAAGGTGGTTCCATATGTCATATGGTCCCCGTGCCTGCCAAGAGTGATTTCTAAGCAGATAACCAGGAGTAAGCCCTGAGCACCTCTAGGTGTGGCCCAAAATAAAAAATAAAAGAAAGAAAGAAAAAAAAAAACGAAAAGAAACTAGAATATAAGTTGTTCATATGGACATTTTTAAATACTCTTGAATTTTTATAATGTACATGAAATGTAAAAGAAAATCTACTTATTAATTCTATTTTGTCACAGCTAAGAATTTGAAAGAAAAATTTCATAATAAAATTTTGGCCAAGGGTAGTAAATTGACATCAATAGTTTTCAATGAGTGATCTTGCAAAAGTAACAAAATCAGAGAGTTCATCTGTTTTTTCTGAATTCAACAAATAGTAAAAGTCTTCCATTGATGATATAGTTAATCATGTACAACAAACTGGAAAATAAAAGGATTAAGATATAGAGAAATTTTTTGAAGAATTATGAAAAGTACTCAGAAAAGTTAAATTCCTAAACTCTAACACAAGTATACATGAAACAAAGGAAAAATTTTGCCCTTGTTTTATCTGTTCAAGTTTGCACTGGTGAAAAGGGTATTCTTTTTTATAACTGAACCCCAACTACAAACATATTTGTAATCATGATGTTTAAATAAAATATTATTAAAAAGTAATAAAAAACATTGTGATTTCAATATTAAATCTGGGATATTGCTTCTCCAACTGGAATCTGAAGGAAGAATTTAGAGAGCTTTCTACTTTAGGGATCCAGGTGTCTTGTCACCTCTCTGAACATCTACTGACTCTAGAAAGTATCTCAGGTATCTCTTAGTATCTCTTAGTCAAACCCCATGGCTCAAAATATCTAAGCTTAAATAAAAAAAATGTAGAAAAAAATAAAATTTAATTTATTTTCCTAATAGAAGGAAGGAAGCAATAGAAGGGAAAGAAAGAGGAAAGGAAGAAAAAAAGGAAAGAGGAGGAAGAAAAGGAAGAAGAGGAAGAAGAGAAGGAAGAGAAAGAGAAGGCAGAGAGAGAGAGAGAGAGAGAGAGAGAGAGAGAGAGAGAACTTTCTAGACATTGCTTCATATGAGCACCTGAGCTTTTTCATTTGAGGGGGGTAGGGATCCCTAAGGATCTGTCTTCCTCAACTGGACTTCAAAGGACTAATAATCTGACAAATCCAAACAGGTTGAGTCCCGCTTCATTACACTTTGAATGTTATGCATTTAAATAAATTTATTATCTCAACGAAGAATCTTTCCTCATTGTTGCCAAAAAGAATTTGCCTTTATCACATGTGTAGACACATTGTCTTAATATGACCAAATATTTTGAAACTCCTTTATTCTTTATGATATGAAAGTTACTAAAAATAGTTTATGAAGTACAAATGAATAACTTTAATATCAATTTGATTTTCTCTAAAAAATCTTCTTTATGATCTCTGAGAAATAAGAGCAAAGATTTTGAATCCCTTGACAAATAACCAAGATTTTTGTTAAAGAACAAAAGCTATATTTTGCCCTTTTTTCTTTTTTTCCCTTTCCTTTCTTCTTTCTTTCTTACTTTTGTTCTTTCTTTCTCTTCTTTCTTTCACTCTTTCTTCTCTTTTTCTTCCTTCTTTCCTCCTTTATTCTTATTATTTTCTTTCTCTTTCTTTCTCTTTTCTTCCTTCCTTCCTCCCTCCCTTTCTTTCTCTTTCTCTCTCTTTCATTCTTTCTTTCTTTTCTTTCTCTTTCTATCTTTCTGTCACTCTTTCTTCTCTTTTTCTTCTTTCTTTCTTTCTTTCTTTCTTCTCTCTATTTTATTTCTCTCTTATTATCTTTCTCTCTTTCCCTCTTTCTTTCTTTCTTTCTTTCTTTCTTCCTTTCTTTCTTTTTCTTTCTTTATCTCTCTTTCTCTTTCTTTCACCCTCTTTCTTCTCTTTTTCTTCCATCTTTCTTCCTTTCTTATTTCTCTCTTCTTTCTCTTTATTTTCTTTCTCTCTTACCCTTTCTTTTTCTTTCTTCCTTTCTTTCTCTTTCTCTTTCTTTTTTCTTTCTTTCTTTCTCTCTGTCTTTCTTTCTTCACTCTCTTTCTTCTCTTTTTCTTCTTTCTTTCTTCCTTTCTTCTTTCTCTTTATTTTCTTTCTTTTCTTCCTTCCTCCCTTCCTTTCTTTCTCTTTCTCTCTCTTTATTTCTTTCTCTTTCTTCTTCCTTACTTCCTTTCTTTCTTTCTTTCTTTCTTTCTCTCTTTCTTCCTTCCTTCCTTTCTTTCCTTTCTTTCTTTCTTTCTTCTTTCTTTCTTTCTTTCTTTCTTTCTTTCTTTCTTTCTTTCTTTCTTTCTTTCTTTCTTTCTTTCTTTCTTTCTTTCTTTCTTTCTTTCTTTCTTTCTATTTCCTTCTTTCTTTTTCTTTTCCTTTTTTTCAGCTAAAAGTAGCCATTAGAACAGATTTTCCCTCTTGTCATATTGCGACAATGATGTAGAAAAGACAATATTATCTAAGATCTTAGGGATGAGATTTTTGGAGTGTTCAATGGTTTGTGTTGTCTTCATAATGCACTCTCCTTTCTTGCTTCCTTAGTAACCATAATTTAAATTTTGTAAAACACATACCTCCTAGAAAACAGACTCCTTTTCTGACTATAGGGGTTTAGCAGTCTAAGAGGGGTCAAGTGAACAAAGCTGGTCCAATCAGAAGTATATCAGGATTTACTAGAATTGCCTCCTTTATTTGTGAAATAAAGCCTCCTCCCTTCCTAGATTAAAAGGAAGAATTCTACTGACCCAAGAGATTGGTGATCTCTTTTTAGCACAATAGGACTAATTTATAGGATGAAAAAGACAGAACAGAGAAAAAAGAAGTGTTGGTGATAGTGTTAGTGCATGGTCCTAACTTCACTTGATATTCACCATGTTTAGCGACTTTTTTTTTTTTTACTTAGAAAAGGTCATAAGTATTTCAATTTTGTTTAAGTCAGTTTTGAGATGTGTTTTCTTTAACTGTAATTAAATACATTCAATGGATACAGTAACAAGAACTAGAAGGCAAAATGGATATAGTATAGGGGTGGGGACTAGATCAACTATGAATTTACCATAAGCATGACATTAACTGGGTGTATTTTCCTTACCCAAGGGCACATATCCTAAGTCTTTACTCTTAGAAATAAACATGGAGTCTCTGAACTCTCTATTCTCATAAAAATGAGTATAAATATTTCTTGTTTTGTTGTATTGAGATGATTAAAGTAAAAGTTTTGTGGGAAAGAAGAGTCCCTTTCTCTCTGAGTATGTGTTTGTGTGTGCATGTTTGTGTGTGTATCCCAGTACTGATAGAAAATGATACAAATGATACTGAATTGAAATAAATTCATGTTATTGACCTCTATTTGTTCCTCATGCTGTGAACACTTCAATGGGTATGAGAGAGGAAGATAAGACAGTGATAACATTAGCCAAAAATTTAAAATCAACTAATTGAGGAGCTGGGCTATATGCCACAGAATTGAATAAAAAGTATTTATAAAATTATAAAAGCTCCATTAAATATATTTACTTAAAAATAAATATCTATTTAGAATATCTTTTTTCACTGGGGGGATTATTAAAATGACAAGAGAGTCAAAATTCATGTTTTTATACTAAGCAAATAAAACAGCATTTTTGCTCTTCTTTGTGGGAAAGATCTGCCAAAGCAATTCCAGCAAAGTAAAAGGCAAAGTATGAGGCTTGAAAGGAGATGAGAAATGAAAGAAAGCAGTCAGACATATGCAAAATGCAGAAAGCTTTGCCTTCGTCGGCATTTCTGAAACCTGGTGGGATCAAGCTCATAACCAGAATGTAAGCGTCCCTACCAAGGCATTAGAATTCAAGAAGCTAATTTGGGGGAATTAAAAAAAATCTAGTGAGTATGGTATTGAAGGAGGGAATACTAAAACCCAGGAGAAGGGCAGGCTGCTGGAGTATCCACCATAATTAAAGCAGATTACAATTGCTCTGAGAAAAGAAAAACGAAAAGTGTAAGAATATCCAACGTGCCTGATCATGACTGATGGGACTGGGCTGTGGAATGGCAGTGAGGAAATTGGGAGGGAACCCTAGAGAAATTTCTCATAATACCTATTCTTTTTTTTTTTTCAAAAGGAAATGATAATTATGACAGAAACCAGAATGAATAAGTTAAATATAGTAGTAAGTCGATGGAGAGGCATTTTCACTTTATATAGGAAGCCAACCAGGCAAGGTACTAAAGTGCATCAGATTCAATAATGGAGTACTCTTAAAACTTTTAAAGCAAGAACCCTAAAAATTATTTTAAAATACCTCTGTAAAAATCACAAAGTAGGAAAAAATAAATTTGAACTGGTAAAGAGATATAGTTAGAAATCAATAGAATGATAGACAGGGGTAGCTGCGAACGGAGACAGATGGCACATTTTAACCCACTGACTTTTTCTCTGTGAAGTGGGGAATGGTGAGTGGCTTTAATTATGTTTCCATCCCTTCCTTTTAGATCTAATTATATTTTAAGGGAATGGCATAAACGTTGATTTTGCTTTCTACCATAATGACAAAATAGGATATAACAGTCTAATAAAGTCAATAATAAAAACTAAGAAAGTCAACAAACATGTAAAAACGTGAAATTGGAAAGAAAGCTATTTATAAGATACTGTATTTAACCCTGAAAAACCCCCCTTAAAGTCTTTGTCTATACCACTTTAAAAAGTGGTAAAAAATGTTTCTACTTAGCCCTACATCTTTGTTAATGTGACAAGCAACATAATTCATACAAATGAACCTACAGTTGCAAGTTCTTGCCAGATCCACTTTACAGTTCTGAAGATATGTTTTAATAAAATGTTATCCTATACCTATGCGCCAGTTACAATGAGCAGAGCATAGGCTAAGCTGAGTGGGTGATTCCTACTCTCAGGAAACACAATCTACTTGCAAACAAGTTACTGCACATTTAACAGTATAAAGCAATTAAGCTTAGAAGGAGAGCATAGAAGGAATAAGAGCTGAGCACTCAAATCAGGACATCCCAAAAAGTAGAACTAGAAAGTAGAAGATAGAAATAGAAAGATAGAATTAGATTCCCCATTTTTAAAATTCTGGTAGTGTGATTTAAGTACCATTAATAAAAGTTCAAAAAATAAATAAAAGTTTCAGGCAATTTTTCCACTCCGTACACATTACCAGTATCAATGTCCTTCCACCAGTGTCTTACAGTCCATGTCCTCTTTATCAACCCCTTTAAACTAATTTTTAATTGTATTTGATACTATCATTAAGTATTGAAGCTTACGGTTTTGATGTACAGAGTTGTCTATACTCTCCACTCCCAGAGAGGCCAAGATTCTCTAATAACGTCCTTATGTTTCCTCTAGTAAAAGGAGAAATTAAAACAACAACAACAACAACATCAACAACTTTTTGTTTGTTTGTTTTTCAGCCACACCTAGTGACATTTAGGGATTACTCCTGACCATGCAGTCAGAAATCGCTCCTGACTTGGGGGAACCACATGGGACCTTGGGGGAATCGAACTGAGGTCCATCCTAGGCTAGCACAGGCAAGGCAGACAGATGCCTTATGGCTTGTACCATCGCTCTGACCACTCCAACATATTTTTTAAAGAGGAATTACAATATATTACATTTATTATTTGATTAGGATAGAAAAGTTTCAAGAAACAAAGATATAAAGAAATTATAAACTTAAAAATAGGCATAAAAGAGATTTTGGTTTTTTTGGAAGGGAAATTGAGAGGATTTGGTGTTTTTTTAATTTTTTTTTATTTTGGGCCACACCAGGTGACACTCAGGGGCTACTCCTGGCTATGTGCTCAGAAATGGTTCCTGGCTTGGAGGCCATATGGGACGCCGGGGGATCGAACCACGGTCCGTCCTAGGTTAGTGCTTGCAAAGCAGATGCCTTACCACTAGCGCCACTTCTCTGGCCCCATAAAATACAATATTTATACGAAATCATAAATCATTAAATTTCTACAAGAAAGAAAAATTGTTTTTATGTTGTCATAATCTTGGGAAAGAAAAGATTTCCTAAACAGAAAAAGCACTGAATAAAAGATTTATTAAGTTGACAAAAATATGCCAGTGAGACTAAAATCCACTAAGAAAAAATATTTGCATATCGTTACTACCTACTTTCCTATCTTTTACTTTAAAATAATAGACAAATAACTTGGATCCAGCATATATTGTTTCTATAAAAGACATTAACAGACCATTGTCAGATAAAAGAAACTGGAGTGGGGGAAAACTTGAACATGCACTTTAAAAAGTCCAAATATAGGGCAATAGAGCTATAGTATATATAGCAGGTAGGGTTCTATCCTTGTACACCATTTGCCTAGATTTTATCTTTGGCACCACATGTAATACTATGAGCCTTCCAGGAGTGATCTCTAAGCATAGATCCAGGTGTAAGCCTTAAACATCACAGCATGTGGGCCCATCTCTTCCCAAGTAAAATTGGATAGCATATATAAAAAGGTATTAAATATTATTGTTCTTTTGGGAAATGAAAATATTAAAATTATATTTAGTATTGATCAGAACAACTATGATTTAAAGTACACATAATACAAAGTATTGGCAATGATCTGGATGGAATAACTCATAAATAAGATTCTGGTAGTAATAGAATAGTTAGAAAACTGGCTGTTTATCTGAATAATCATCTGTCTAAAAGATAAAAAAATAACTTATAACACATTGTGGACTATCAGTATTAAAAAAACAAAAATGTTTACAGTGGAATCACATCAAGTTAAGAAAAATAATAATATTGATTGAACGAAGCAAGGCATGTAATAGTACACGATGTGATAGTATTTAAATGAACTTCAGAATAGACAAAACTAATCTATAGTAATAATGAATAAAACTGTTAAACTTTAGAGGGTATAGTGCGAATGATAAATAAGGAAGTTTCCTGGGGTCTGATCATTTTATGCAATTAATTTCTAGAATATATGTAAATAAAAAGTACCAAATTAAATTTTGTGGACATGATAGTGCTTAATTCACACTCTAATTAAAAAAGGGGGTATTAAGAAATAAAACTAAAGAGTAAATTAATGAAAAGACTCTTTAGAATTTAGGGTTAGATTGTAGCCTAAAAGATAGAATTCAGATTATATATTGTTTTAATAATTAAAAAGACGATGTTTTCGAATTTTAGGAAAATTACAGTTTCTAAAAAGATCGTACTGGGCGTTGCAGAAATACAACAGCAGGCAGGGCACTTGCCTTGGACACAACTGACAGATTGGATACCCAACACCAAATATGGTCTCACGAGTCCTGCCAGGAGAACCAGGAGTAAAACTTCGAACAACGCTGGTTGCAACTTCCTCTCTACAAAACACAAACAAAAGATCCATTTTGTAAATGTACACAGAAAATATTAGAAAAGAAAAAGAAAGTAGGAGGCAAGAAGACTCATTTTGAAATCGTAATCAAATGCAGCAAGAGTAGTCAATGTTTACATAAAGCGGTTTATTTTTCAAGTTTAGAAGACAATAAATCAATTTTAATTTTTCCATTCTACTTCTTGAAATGTCATTTTTATTTATATTAATAAAGTTCAGTATTTCACTTTTAAGATCCACTAGGAAACTAGAAACAGATATTGCGCTGTAGAAAAGATGATCAAACTATTTATATACTTCATCCACAAGATGTCGCTGTTGAAGACCTGTCTTGAACTTGAGATGAAAGGGGGCATGCAAACCTTTTCCAGCGATTTCCCACCCACCCCCCCAAAAAACAAAGCAAAACAAAACAAAAAAAAGCCCTTTAACTCAATTTTATTTGCCAGGTTTTTTAATTTCTCTTCATTTTAAACATCAGTATTTCAGAACTGTTGGATCCAGAGAACCTTCTAGACACAGACAAATAATTTGTGTTGAAATCAATACTCTAACGTGACCCGTAGGTGTTTATGTTGAGCTCATGTCATCAGCCAGAGGAGCCAGAGCATACTAAATGCCTTGCATGCAGCCAACAGCTCGCTCTATCCCTGGCATACCACATAGACATCTCAACACCTCCAGGAGTGATCCTTGAGTATAGAGCCAGGAGTTAGCCCTAAGTACCTCTTGCGTGGCCTCCAAATTAAAACCAAAAACCAAAAAGAGTTGGCGTATCTCTTATATCCACTGATATAAGACTGTTCTTTTGAGGGTGTTGAAGATTTATACTGTTCATGGACATTAGGTAAGCAACTACTGTTCAAAAAAAAAAAGTGACACATCATCTCTAGAATCTTAGGAAAGCACACAGCCTTGATTTCCTTTTCAAAAAAAAAATTCCGTTCCCAGAATACTCTATGCTAAAATATTCCAAAATATGCCATCTTTTTAAAGTCACTGTTGATTGCTGCCATGGATCTTCCCACA
>PVKC010007150.1:0-28869 GCA_004027635.1 Crocidura indochinensis
GATCTCATGTTTTCAGTGTTGTTATATGTGTTTTGGATTTATAGCTATACCATTCTACCATATCACCAGTATAATTAAAGCCCTGACCCCTGTTCTCCCAATACTTCATTTTTCATCGACCTTCTGACTTTGATTTCTTTCCTATTCTTGTCTTCCTTAACCTCTGGGATCAAGGATGATTGAGACACCCTACTTTTCTAAATTACACTTCTTCATTCACATGTTCTATATACTAACGACAAGTCAGATCATTCTGTGTTTCAATTTCTTCTTCTGGCTCACTTCACTCTGAAAGAACATAATATCTTCCTGTTCCTACCACGTTGTAGCAAATGGCATGATTTTGTCATTCCATACAGCTTCAGAGTATAACAGTGTGTGTGCGTGTGTGTGTATAGATAATACATCTTCATAATCCATTCATCTAGGTTGGACACCTAGCTAATCTGATATTTTAGCTATTGCAGTAAATGAATTAATAAATAATGGCATGCATACATGACTTTTTAAATGAATATTTTTAAGTTCTTGGGAGGTAGATACCCCAAAGAGGAATTTGTGGGTGATATATTTATTCTTAAACAACTCTTACTCTATTTCAGAACTTCTGTCTTTGTCTTGGATTTTCCAGTGAGTGATTTTCACTTGCTCTTTCTGTTTCTAGAAAATCCTTCCTAGCTCCAAATAACTTGTATTTTATGTATATTATATTTACTTTGATATAGAATTTTTAGATACCTAGCTGAATTTGTGCAATGAAAATTTTAATGAACTTTATAGAATCAGTAGTACTATCATTTTTCCATATTTAATATAATAGCAGAAATTGCTCTTAATACATGTTTATTTCTGACTTTTGTATTATATATATGTCTATCTGACACTTACATGTCACATGTAATTTAGCAGGAAGACAAGAACTTTGCATTCTTATCTATATCCTTTTGTTGTTTGATTTGGGGGCCACACAGATGTTTTCAGGACTTATTCCTGTGCTCAGGGATCACTCCTCGAAGTACTCAGGGATCATATACATTACTAGAGACTGAACTATGGTGAGTTATACACAAAACAAATACCTTAATCTCATGCTTTTTGTTTGTTTGTTTGTTTGCCACATGAGACCAATGAATGAATGTTTTTAAGTTATGGAGGTAGATACCCAAAAGAGAAATTGCTGAGTCATAGATTTATTTTACCATTGTACTTTAAAGATTATTTTTTGAATATGCTTATAATAATATATTAATCCCAAAGCAAATTTTTTTAGCAAATGAAGAGATAAACTTAAAATTCTTAAAAATTTTATTATCCAAGCTAAATTTTGTTCTACTGTGAATAATTGATATAATTTTTTGAAAGTAGATTTTGCTATAGACTTGGATATAGAAGGATATCTAAAAAACTTGGCTCCTGAGAATAAGGAACAGTTTGAGGGTATAAGATCTCCTAGAAGGTTCTTGTGGCAACTAACAGATATTTTACAAATTGCTGAAAGCCTGGTATTGATTCCCTGAAAATACTTTCTGCAATGGCAATTCTGTCTCAATAGGGCATATCCAGTCAATGAATTTCAAGTGTTAGCATGATAGATATGGATCACTGAACAATTGACTATACTGCGATGATCAGTATTGATTGTGAATGTGTGTCTGAAATTAAAATATTGGATACACTTTGGACTATTCATTTCATGGAATATAGTCATTGAACCATAAGTCTTTAATTCTCAAGAAAGTTACCTCATCTTATGCGGGAAAACTATTCAATTTTCTACATTTTTCTGTAAGAAAAGATTTTAATTGTTACACAATAGATATAAGGAAAGCATTTCTGATTTCTCCAAATCAGTATTTTCATTAATAGCAAAAATGCTCTAAAATTATATATCTTCTTGTCAAGGTATATGCTCTGCATATCTTATATTTTATATTAACATTATGAGTATAAAACAGAAGTATCATTTATTAATCTGCATATCTTATATTTTATATAAACATTATGAGTATAAAACAGAAGTATCATTTATTTAATGTCACAATTCTCTGCAAATAGTCATAGTAATGTAACCTAGAATTTACTATAGAAAGAAGGCCAAGCTTTTCCTGGTGCCAAGAAAAAAATGTCATGCCTTTTGTTAAACTCATAGTTTAACAGGGATGACAAACATTGTGAAATGGCCTCATTGCTAAATATAAACTTTAACATTTAAATGCACTGTTTGGGAGGTATCTGGTACAATTAGTACAGTGTGGGAAAAATGACTGATTTAGGAGCAAGGTTGAATTTTGTTGATAAAGTCATAACTAGCATAGAAAAGATATTAGTAGAATTCTGATTTGGTTTTGTTTTGTGGACTATTTTCTTTCTTTTTTATTTTTATGGACTATTTTCAAAAATTTTTTTTGATTTTTGTTGGGAATCATGTATGCTAAGTCTCTGGTGTTGCCAATCAAAGTGGGGAATTATGAAATATGGGATTAAAGCTATAAAAGCCCATTCCTACAAGAAAATAGTGTTCTGCATTTTGAGACATTATTGAAAGTTAAAGTATAATTTTATTTATAAGAAAAATGAATTATCTATGCAACAAAAACTGTGGGAAGGAGATGAAAGCAAGAATAATACCATCAGAAAAAATATACTCCTGAAAGGAATATGATAGAAAACAGTTGAGAATTTGAGAAGGTAATAATAGTTAAGAGAAGAAAACAAGAGTGATCAGGGAAATACCTGGAGCTGGAAAGAGAGTCAGAAGTAATCAAATGAAGAATTAGGTATATACATATATCTCAAAGAAATTTTCAGTTTATACCTGCTACTACAATACGATTATCAACACAATATACATGTTCACTCTATTCTAGCTTGCTGATGTATGTTGATCGGACTAAAGGATATTTAGTCTTCATTATAACAATGGGGGGATATTTAAAATTTTAATAAAGTAAAAAGCAAGGTTGCAGTTAAGATTTAAAAAGTAATTGTTTAAAGTAACAGTCATTACAGGAACTGTGAATATAAGGAAGTCAGGCAAGCAGCTAATGCTTGAGTTAATATTCAAAGAATATTAGATTCAAAGAATTTAAACAAGTGTGTCATGTGTCTGTTCATGTCCAATAAGCTCTATTTCAGATTGAGCAAGCAGCCAAGCTTTAAAGCCTATTGTTACTGTTTGCTACAGAAATTTCACAAAATTAACAAATAATTTTATGATGGAGGATATAAAAGAGTTTGATAAAACAATAAAATTCTTGTAGAGTAAGAGATACTGGAACCTGAGGACTAAGGAAACATAGACAAAGATTCTCACATTCTACAAAAATTAGTCCAGACTGAAACCCAACTACAATCATATTTGTAATCAAGATGTTTAAATAAAAAATATTAAAAAATTAGTCCAGTTCTAAAAGTCACAAAGTGACCTGTCTTCATAGTTGACTAATAGTATTTGGGGGGAATTTTTAGGATTCACATGTGGAGTTGATAATAATAAAATAATATTAAACAGGATAAGTGTTTCATGTAACACTAGCATGATTCCTTCAATTATTCCTCTAGGAAAGTACAGTGGAGTAGAGTTTGGAAAATGAAAACTTCCTTAAATCAGATTATGAGCAATTTATTACCAAATGCAGCTGAACTGTATTACTTAAAATTTGTAAGAATATCAAGATGTGTATGAACTTCATTTGAGGCGAAAGTAGACGGGAAACACATGACCTTTTTAGAGATCAAAAACAATAAGGAAGTTTAAATTTTGAGGAACCACAGAGACTTTGTTAATTAGAAGTAACACAAGAATAATGACCAGCCAAAAATTTTAGGGTACTCCAAAGATTCTGTTGAGGTACAACTTCCCTACATCATCAGCAAGATCTGTGTGAAAAATTCTCTTTTATCAAAGTTGCATACATAGGAAACAACTCAGCAGACACCATTTCTTTTCTCCTACTATAGACAAAAACTATGGAATTGTCATAAAAATGCTGCATTTGCTCCCAAGAATATTTCTATTTCCCAGGCTTCTTAACTCCATTTATGAAACTGATAAACACAATGCAACACTAAGAGAAGCAACGCTATGCCTAAAGTCATCTGAACAGTTTCACTCAATTTAGCAGGAAGTAAGAAGAAAAGATTCCCTAGAGGAATGCCTAGATGTCCTTAGTGGGCTCAGTGATTCACTGGGGAAAAGAGAGACAGACGTTGATTAAAAAAATATTAAAGTATTTCATTCCATTATTCACTCACTTATTAGTTATTAAGTTTCTATTGTGCCTTAATAGTAGTCATTGCTGTGGAAATATAGTCATTAATAAGAATTGAGATAAGAAGAATGAGATAATACAGAAGTCAAGGTACTTGTCTTTTATGTGGCCAACCCTGGTTTAATCCCAGAAGAAAATAATCTAGATGAACTTTCTATAATTAGCCTTTTCAACCTTAGAAGACACACACATATTCGTACAATCACACTCACATTTCTTTCTTACGCAAGTCATTTCTTGTGCATCATGCAGAAGCTCTATCCGTCAATTCATAACTCAGAATAAAATATAATTGCATCTATCTTGGTGATAGGCACCTAAAAGTGGAATTTTGGGGTCATAGGAAACTGAGTTTATTGAGAGCACTCCAGAGTGTTTTCTGAAGGTGTTGAACCAGACAACCAACACTCCTACCAATAGTGGATGAGCATTCTTTGTCACCACGTTCCTGTCAACACAGATTGTTCCCCATATTTATGACACATATTCTCATTGGTGTCAGCTGATATTTTATTGTTATCTTAACTTTGATTTCTCTAATAATAAGCAATGAGGAGCAATTTGTCATATGTTGTTGCCATTCATTGGGCTTCCTCGGGAAAGTGTCTCTTCTATTTCTTTTCCCCTTTTTTGATGATGAGTTTTTAGATTTTTAGATTTTTTTTTTTAGATTTTGTTGTTGTGGATCTGGTTGAGTGCTTTAGATATAGATTAATATCAAACCTTTATCTGATGTGCTGTGTGCAAATATTGTGTCCCACTCAATGTATTTAGTTTGAGCTCATATTTATTTGACCATACAGAAACATTTCAATTTAATGGAGTTCCATTTGCTTTATTTTGATTGTGCAGCCTTTGCTAATGGCATCTTTGAGGACTCACTTTAGGTCTAGTATCTGGCTCTATTTTTCTCAATGAACTTTATATATTATTTTCTGATGTCAAGATCTTTGATCAACTTCAAGTTTATTATTTTGTAAGATAAAAATTCAACTTTACTTTTTTACATGTTTTATTCCTGGGTCTTGGGTGCTAGAGGTTAAATTTGGGTCAGTTAAGAGCAATGTAAGCTCTTTAACCTTTGTTCTGTCAATTTGAGCTTTCATTTTTTTAATTCTGTCAATATATTAGTTGTTGGGACCAAAGTGGTAGGGCGTTTAGGGCATTTACTTTGGACATGGCTGACCCAGGATGCAATCCCTAGGGGGTTGCATCCCCCAGCATCCCATATGATCCCCTGAGCCAGGAGTGACTTCTGAGCAAAGACCTGGGAGTAACCCCTGAGTGCTGTCGGGTATGCTTCCCCAGAAAAAAAAGATATTTGTTGTCAACCTCAAAACAAAATTATTAACATAATATAGTTTATGTTCAATGCAGCACTATTTACAATAGCCAAGATTGGAAAACAACCAAGTCTCCAATGACAGATGAGTGGATAAAGAACCCATGATCTATGTCCATATGGAATAAATACTACACAGCTAATAAGAAAGCAGAAAATCTTGCTTTTTTGCTTCAACTTGGGAGGCTGAAAAGGTTGAAGAGGAGGTCATGCTAAGTTTGAAAGGTCAGAAGGAGAAAGAAGTGCACTCTTATGGATCATATGAAGAAACAAAACGAAGGAATAGACTATATGCCCATGTGTAAATAAACCATGACATTCTGGTTACAGAACAGAGATTACCAAGTAGAAAATGTGGGTGGCATATGTGGTGAAGATGAGAATATGGGTAGGGATGATGGATAGCACCTAAGGACTGTGTGAGAGGGTTTTGGGAATTTGGACACTGACTATGGTGCAGTAACTTTATAGGCTGAAAGCTAAACATTAACAATATTTTCTATGGATGGAGCAATTGCACGCAGGTAGGAAGTTTGCCTTGCATAGGACTGACCCAGGTTCAATTCCCAGCATCACACATAGTCTCCTGAGTCTACAGGAGAAATTTCTGAGCACAGCATCAGGAATAATCCCTGAGTGCCACCAAGTGTAGCTCCAACACCCAAACAAAACTCCAACGTTTTCTTTTTTAAAAATTAAGTTTACATCAAAGAATAATAGTTTCTTTCTATCTAATTGCCACTTCATATAAACACATTTCCCCTTCTGACTGTTTATGTTTCCTTTTTAATTTTATTTTTTGCTGTCATTATATTTATTATTATTATTATTATTATTATTTTGGGTTTTAGTGGGACCACAGCTGGTGATGCTCAGGGGTTACTCCTGGCTATGCGTTCAGAAATTGCACCTGACTTGGGGGGACACATGGGACACTGGGGGATCGAACCATGGTCCATTAAGGTGTTTGCCTAGTCTTGGATGGACCATGGTTCGATCCCCCAGTGTCACTATATAATTAGCTGTTGAATGTATTAAAATAAAATAAAACTCGTGAGGCTTTTTGAATTTTAGAATTCTTCAGTCTCAAACCTTCCTAATAGAATTCTTATTTTTAATAATTATTTTTCCAAAATTTTCCAAATTTTCACCTTTTTTCCTATAAGATGAATTAGATAAATTAAAGCTTTTTATACTGTCTTTTAGTTTTCCTTTTTTATTCATATTTTGTTTCTATTGTCTAACACTTTGTCTTGCTGTTGATATATATTTATATATGTATATATGTTTATATGTATATATAGAGAGATGGAATTGTATCAAACTATATCTGAGTATATAATTAGTTTTTAATTATTTTGCCTGCAAATAATGCCCAGTGTATATCTTTTCAAGTTACTTGCTAAGTTTATTTTTTTACATTTTTACTGTTACTTTTTACATTTTTTATTCTATGTAGTCCTGAAAATCACATATTGTTGTATGTTCATGTGGTGACCTCTATTTTCAAAGGCTAAAGTGTGGGTTTTTTAATTGTCTATTGTTGTGCTTTATATGACATCATTTTAACAAGTGCTTATATTCCTATGAATTTATATTTATATTGATTGAATTATTTCAATAGAAATTCTGCTTTTTATCTACTTCTTGTGAGTAGAAATTCTCTGAGTCTTAGTGAAGTGATATTTTCCAAACTCCAGTGTGAATTTAAATAATAAAAATATTTAAAATTAACTTTGTGTCTACACAATTGAGAATAACCCAACCCAATAATGGGTTGAAGAACATATTGGATAAATAGTTTATGGAATTAAAATATAATTAATTCTATAAATAATATAGACAAAATCAACTATTTTTTATCGCTATTGTAAATTGTTTCAAACAACATATTTGAAACATAGAAGGCAGGCTATATACAATCTATTTTGACAATATACAAAGCAAAAGTCTCTGTCTTATAAAAATATGAATAGAATGTGAAATACAAATATCTTTGCATATAAATTTGTAATGATTATATTTTGTGAAGTTCAAAAATGACAAACTCGGAATTACAGAATCAGATTCATAACACTAATACAATTCATAGCTACCACTGAATTTTGACTTAATGGGAGATTGACAATATTTTTTCTTGGTAATAAAGCTTGCACATAAATGACATATATATTATTCAATACAAGCTCTTTCTAAAACGGTTTTTGCTTCAAAATCATTTATCGCATTGTCTATCATTTTCTCACTGAGTTGTATTGCCAACTCAAGAAATCTTTGTGACAAAGACAAGAGAAAACAAGAGAGCTCCAATATATATGCAAGTAATAACCAAATATATAACTATATATAACTATTGATGAGTAAATATGCAAGTTCTGGAGTCTAGCTTGAATGGAGAGCGAGCTACCTCCTAGCTAGTTCAAAGCATTGAATTCCTCGGCCCTCATCTTTCTTTTTAGCAATTGGATGATAATAATTCTCAAGAGAAAGGATTATTATTATCACTATTAAATTCAGTAGTATGTTTAAAACACTTAGCATTGTTCCTGGTACTTGGTGTGCTCTGATAAATATTAGAAGTGGTAAAGAGGATTCATCTTAACCTCTTTTTGCTTTTTCTTATGATCTTTTTTCTCTCTGGTGTATTTGAAACAGTGCCTAGATTCTCATCTTTCCACCGCCTTTATTTTCACCAAGCAGTGGATCAAAGTAGGTGGTGGCAGGGAGTTCAATTACTTTTATGATTTTCAAGAGTGCTCTCAAAAGCCCAAAAGTCATCGTGTAAATTGAAAAAAGGCAATAGCATGATCAAAAATAAGATAGAACGGTTTGTGCTCTTCCATCTTAGTGTTATAACCTTAAAAACTCCATAGTACTCAGCAGCATTCTGTATTCAGACCTGGTGTTTAAGAAAACCTTTTACACAAGGATGTTTTGGAGAATCTGCCTACTTTGCTTGCATTAACATTTTTGGTATGTGAACTTTCTTTAGTAATAATATTTTATAATCAAATAAAAGAATATTTGTGGGACTGGGAGTGATAGCACAGCAGTAGGGCATTGCCTTGCATGCCACTGATCAGGGAAAGACCCAGGTTTGATCACTAACTAGCTTCCCATATGGTCCCCTGAGCCTGCCAGGATTGATTTCTGATTGAAGAGCCAGGAGAACCCCTTACCATTGCTGGGTGTGGCCCAAAGAAAATGAATATTTTGTGGGTGAAAAATAGGTACCTAAAAGTTGATTTCTTGGAGCCTGAGTGGGCTGCTTGACTTGCATGTCGTTGACCAGGGTTCCACGCACCTCCAGGTCTCAAGCACCTCCAGGAGTAATTCCTGAGTGCAATTTGCCAGGTGTGTCCCGATCCCCCCTTTATTTTTTCCTTTTTAGCATCAGAAAAATCCAATTATTGGGTTGTTTATAATGAATCTCTTATCAATGTATATATGCTAGCATGTTATTCAATTATTATAAACTTAAAATAATTAAGTCAAGTTTCTAGCACAGAGTAGGTGGATTCTCATTCAGTGGCAGATTCTTTTTATGCCAAGTTAGACAAAGTGTTGATATGGAAACTTGAACTCGGAACGGGGTAAAAAGAAAAACTCCAATCTTCCTTTACAAACCTCCCAAATAATCTCCTTTTTCTCTCAGAGGTTAAATGGCCAAAAGCTAAAGATAATCTGTTTCTTGGCCAGACTGTGAATGATACAAACCTCTTTGCTCAAGATATTACTACTAAGGCCCAGAGGGCATTTGCCTTGCATTTGGCTTGCCTGGGAGGGACCAGGTTCAACTCCTGGCATCCCTTATGGCCCCCCAGCCTGCCATGGGCGATTTCTGAGTCCAGAGCCAAGAGTAACCCCTGAGAGCTGCTGGGTGTGGCCCAACAACCAATCAATCAATGAATTGATAATTAAAGTTTAAGATAAAAAATATTACTTCCAATTCACAATCCAGGTGATAATGGTATATTAGTGACACTTCTGAATATGGACAAAAGATTATTACCACAGAGCAGTAAACCTTAGTGGATATACGTTTTATAACATGTCTTCTCTTTAGGAAAAGGAATGCTACTAGACTTAGTGATCAATAGGACAATAAATTTCATTTTTGTACTTTACGTGGACTAAAGGTTTATATTTCAATGACTGCTTATTTTCTCATTGCTTCTCCTATTTTCAGGGCTTTACAGTGTCTGGAACTACTTGCAATTAATTACTCTATCCATGATTTACAAATCTTCAGGTTCTCTATTGGACAAGCAGTTATACAGGTGGAGAGAACAGAAAATTGAATCAACTAAAGGCAAAGTGACAAATATTTAGTGGAAAATATAGAACAGAGGTTGGGTAATCTAGATTACTCATTTGACAGTATTTGAATTTCAAGTGGAGCCAAATTTTTTAATAGAAACACCCTCTTATTGCCTAGCATAAACTCCAATATTTTTCTCTGTACATATTTTCTCTGATTCTATACTCTGAGGGGTTCTGATATTCTTTTAGAGAAGTTTTTCCTTTATTGCATTATCAATAATTTATTAAATGAGAGGTTTCTGACTACCCATTACTTAAGACTGGAGATAATGTTCCATATTAATAGTACTGTGTAACTTTTTCTATTTAGCATTTTCAGAGAGGTCCAGGATTTATGATTTCTCAAGAACCAATCTACAAATGTCCATCATTACCAGAAATGTTAAAACAGAGAAGACAAGTCTTGTAGTTTCTTTACCTTTTGCCTTCTTCAATTAGTTTTCCTATTTAGGCAAAAAGTATTCTAATAGTCTCAAAGATAATTATTCACTCATTTAAAAAATGAAAAAAAAAGATCATGCTAAAAGGCATCTCTTGCTAAGGTAGGAGAGATAGCATGGAGGTAGAGCATTTGCCTTGCATGCAGAAGGATGGTGGTTCAAATTCCAGCATCTATTATGGTCCCCCGAGCCTGTTGGGGGTTATTTCTGAACATAGAGCCAGGAGTAACCCCTGAGCGCTGCCTTTGTGACCCCCCCAAAAAAAAAACCAAAACAAAAAAGACATCATGCTAATTCTCCTAATTTTGTTTAATATAGGTCCATTCTAGAAAATATAATTTTAAGATTTTTTATTTTATTAAATAATCATGATTTTTTGATAGTTCATCTTTACATATATTATGCTGTAACACCAATCCTACCATTGATATCAACTTGGCTCCATCAGTATTCCCAAATCATTTGATGGTGAGTTTATATAAATAGAATTTACCTTCTGTCCTATTAAGTAACTTCTGTCGGGCCCCAAGAGATAGCACAGCGGCGTTCGCCTTGCAAGCAGCCAATCCAGAACCAAAGGTAGTTGGTTGGAATCCCGGTGTCCCATATGGTCCCCAGTGCCTGCCAGGAGCTATTTCTGAGCAGACAGCCAGGAGTAATCCCCGAGCACAGCCGGTAGTGGGCCAAAAACCAAAAAAACAAAACAAAAAAACAAAAAACTTCTGTCTAGTAATCATTTTTCCTAGTCAATTAAAGGTAACAACCAATGATGCTTCTCCCCACAAAATGTATCAGGGCGTCATACGTATTGATCTTTAGTTTTTCTTTTGTTTCTATTTTGGGTCATACCGTGGCTATGCTCAGGGCTTATTTCTGGTTCTTTATGCAGAGATCACATCTGGCAGTCTTCAGAAGACCATATCAGACCATATACCATACAAGTAATTGAAGCCAGGTCAACCATACATAAGCCAAATGTCCTACCTGCTGTATTATCTTTCCACACTGTAGGTATTGTTTAATAAATAATTTTAGTTCCTACTCTGTTTTGAGTAACCTGCCAGCTTCTTGAATCAGACTTGGTTATTGAGGGGTAAATTATTTAAAATCATGTAGGAAATCAATCTGTAAAATGATTTTACTTTCTGCATGACTACTATAATGAATATTGTATTTTGAATAATTTCTATGCTGTGGGATATATTTATGCACGAGTATCAATATAATGTGAATGACTTGGCAGTAAGTCACATTTAGATGTCCTTGTTAATATGACATAAATATGCTCAGTCCAGCTTTTGTTAATTGCTATTTAGAGTAATGGTGATTAGAGCAAATACAGGAATACAAATAGGAACATTGTAAAATAATGGTGCAATCATTACTAATTCATTTTTTATTTATTGTCATATTAATTCTAATGAACATTGTTGATATTAATGTGGGTGTTATAAGTACTTAGTGTAAACTTTTTACTGAGTCAGTATTAATTAAATGAATGGTTATTATTACCTGTGTAATAGGCCTAGAAGGGATATAGTTTTGTTTAAAAAATCAATAGCAATGCTTTCATAACAAAGCTTGTTTTCTTTCATATGGGCACAGCTTAATTAAAATATAATTACTGTACAATATTATAGTTATGGAGGCCTGAAGAGCATGACCCAAGGTGGTTGTGAGAACCTATACCCACTAAAGAAATGAAATTATGAACTCAAATAAACTTTTATTTTCTTTAACTCTGAAATTAGTAGTCCATGTGCAGTTTATACAAGATGTTTGTGATCACATTATTAGAACAAGAGTGAATTACAAATAGATATCGAGAAATAAATTTAGCATATGGAAATGACACAGGTCCCTACTGAACAACCAGTGGGTCAGAGACAAAATCAAAGAGGAAATCAAGATTCTTGAGTGCACAAATGATCAGAATTTGCAGGACACATAAGGAGAATGGAAAATTGGGGAGAAATATAAAAGATACTTTGAGAGAGAAAGTGAAAAAGAAGGGAGACTAAAAAGGCAAAGGGAAGAAAGAAGATATTAGCTATGTGGCAAAAGGATATTGTAAAAATTTTAGGATATTCAGGGGCTGAAGCAGTGGTGTGGAGGTAGGGAATTTACCTTGCACATGGCTGACCTAGGATGAACTGAAGTTCAATCTTCTGGTGTCCCATATGGTTCCCCAAGCCAGGGGTGATTTCTGAGCACATAGCCAGGAGGTGTGACCCAAAATCAAAAACAAAACAAAACAAAAAGTTAGCAAATTCAGAGTAGGTACCAAACTACTATGTAGCCTGTTTCATAGCTTTGTTTTTGTTTGTTTTATTTGGAGGTTACACCTAGTGGTGTTCAGGAATTATTCCTGGGTCTGTACTCAGGGATCACTCCTGGAATAGAACAATGATTGACTGTATACAATGCAAGCACCGTACAACTCTATTGTCAACCCAGCTTCTATTTCTTAGTTTTAAAAGCTATAATGTGCAATATACCTAGGTAGTTTTCACTGAAAAATGTTATTCACCAGCGACTCACAAAACACTGATAAATGCATTGTTCAAAGGGAAAATACTGGACAGAGTTGAGAGTTCTGCATAGTAAAATTTCTACATATTGTACTTAGTCATAATATGTACATTTTATTATCAAAAAATTTCCCATGGCATAGATAAAGATAATTAAAAATAAAGAAAAATTCAAACCAAAACCCAGGTTCTTTCTTAATCAATAACTAATAAGGTCATGGCATTTTGACCTATCTTCTAGTAAGATTAACAAGCTAAAGGAATTCTGGTTTCAAGTTTTAGCTTGAATTATTTCCATATTTTTTGCTATACTATGATTCCAATACTGTCTTTTCCTTTGATTCTACCATCTCTCTTTTGAAGCTAAAGTAGCCAAAGAGAAAACTTAAATGTCCATGTAATCAAAATAGCTATGGCCACTTAAAAATAATTGCTTCCCAGGGATATCGGATTCAGTTATTATCTACATTAAGTTTTGGATCAGATATTTGCTTCTTGGATATAGTAAATATTTGATATTTAAGAGGCATGTATATTGCTACGGATAAACAAATTAGGACTTATAGTATTGCTATGGGGAGCATATTCCTTAACTCTGGAGCAAAGTTATAAAGTCATCGTTGTTCATTGTTAACATCTACAGCCAGGGTGCTTTGTGACATTCTTTCTGTTTTGTTGAGCCATTTTCAAGATACAGTGATACAGTCAATGCCTAAAATGTTAACTGATTGATTAAAAAAAAATCTATTTATTTTCTCTGGGTTCTAGTTCGTGGAGTTCATTTCCCTTTCATCTGCATTTTTTTCATTTTCTTCCTTTTTTAAAATTCTTTTTTCATTTTTATTTCATTTTCAAAAATGAAAATGTTTTTTATTTTTGCCTTTTAATTAACTATTTTATTTTATTTTGTTCTTGTGAGACAGACATGTGATAGCCTTTCCCTTCATTTTTGACACATATTGACTACATAGGGAAAATTAATAATATAACAAAAGTTTTTTTTTTACCTTTTCCTAGGACTAATAGGAACAATGACACATATCTGAAATTCTGTGTAAATAATTTATTGAGTAAATAAGTAATTATATTCCTTTGATGAGAACTTGACTCACAGTGCTCTCATTTAGTGTTAAATCTGCCTCCTTTATGTATATTATAGATATAATTTATAATATGTTATTCAAGGGTCTGACTAAAGAGTACACTGGGCCTGGCATTTGCCTTAAGTGTGGCCAACTCAGTTTCCATCGTTCTCACATCTTCTAGGCTCTTGAACTTTTAAGGAATGATCCCTGAGCAAATTGCCAGTGGTCACTCCTGAACACAAACAAGAGACTATTTGATATGCAATTGTTAAACTGCATAAATTCTAAATCCATAAATTCTAAATTCATTAGAATTGCTGAGTATCTGTGCAAATGTGGATTAAAATGACCAGTGCTCAACCTAAAATGGTTAAGAATTTCCTGCCAACAGGAACCAGAAATAAAGACTTTTATAGGGAACACTTGAAAACAAAACAAAACAAAATAAAATTATTTTGTTTAGCTATATCTGCTTCAACAGTCCTTTTTGGGGGTATTGCAGACAACAATTTTTGATGGGCTGTTCTTAATTTATCATTATTCTTTTGGCATACAAGTGCACTTACAAGAATTGACTATGCATTTGCAGAAATTGACTCTGGCTTGGGTTTATATTTGCTTTTATAGGCCACCAAAGCATAAGAGCCTCTCAATTTAATGGCCTCTTTGTTTGCTTACTTTTACATATTATATTTGTCTGTAAATTATTTTTTCTTATTACCAAATAAGTATCAAAGTGAAGAGAATACAAAACAGTTCAAACAATTTATCTGCAAGCTGAACTTATTGACCATTGTTTTAAAAATTCTTTTAAGTGTAGGATAATGGGGAGACCCAATGTCAGAGAAAGAGAGTAACAAAAGCCTAAATTACTTTAACTGTGGATACCATAATTAACTCCCCCTCAATGCTTCTAGCATTGTGACAGCCCCCAAACTAGCCTCCTAAGGAACACCAAATTCAATTGCTCACTAAGAGTTGACTCACTAATAAACCATGTGCAATCCTTAGAAATTAAAATAGTTCCAGGCTATTTTACATAGAACCTAAAGTCTTCTTTCTGATTTCCAAATTAAAGTATCATGAAAGCACACATGAGAAAAGATGAAACCTTCTAATATTATACATTGAAGCCAGCATTTGATTGAAGTCTAAAATTTATCTTTATTTACAAAATTAATCTATTCCTATCTCCTATTTTTAAAACTAGCTTATACTTGGGGGCTGGAGAGATAGCACAGCATGGTAGGGTATTTGCCTTGCAAGCAGCAGATTTGAACAGATGGTGGTTTGAATCCTGACATCCCATATGGTCCCCCATGCCTGCCAGGAGCTACTTCTAAGTGCAGAGCCAGGTGTAACCCCTGATCAGGTTTGACCCAAAACAACAATGGCTAAAAACTAGCTTGAACTAATTTACCCATAACTAATATAATGAGTGCCTCATGGATCTATACTTTCTGAATAATCCCAGTTTTGCAGTTGGGAGATAGCATGGAGGTAAAGCGTTTGCCTTTCATGCAAAAGGTCATTGATTCAAATCCCGGTGCCCCATATGGTCCCCTGTGCCTGCCAGGAGCAATTTCTGAGCATGGAGCCAGGAGTCACCCCTGAGCACTGCCAGGTGTGACCCAAAAATCACACACACACACACACACAAAAGGCTTCTCACAGTATGATCTTGTGTCAGATATTTAAGGTTTACAGAAATGATAAAATTTTATATCCTCAGGAGTGTTCTGTCATACTTGGCACTGAATTTTCTACAAGCTACCGACAAGCATTTCAAAACCACAGCTTTCAATAGACAATACACTAACAGCAGCAAAGACAAGGAGGGGAACGAAGACTGGTCACTGCATTTTGTTGTTTCCTCTTCACTGATGTTTTTTTTTTCCCAACACAAAAAAAATAATGTTTTGTATTTAAGGTCTGGTTTGTGCTGCCTGAAAAATATTTCCCTCTCCTGTAAAAATTACTGTTAGAGAGCCTTGCTCTCCCATTGGATTTGTCTTTGCTCCAGAACAGGGCCCATATTCTGGTACTCAGAACATTCTCTTTTTCTGGTCTGTGCAATGTCTTTGGTGAAAGGCATGCAGCATATGTGGGGAAACAGAACATATTCTTAAATTTACACCAGGGAAACAAAAATAAGGAACCCTCGTCTTGTTAGTGCTGTTTTCGAAATGAGTCAGAAACTTAGTTTTCTGAGGATCTTAAGGTAACTTTCTTATTATTAAAAAATTAAGAACAGTCATAATGGAGAGATGTCCTGGATAGCCTTTGCTGAACTCTCATCTGGCATGGATTTCTTAGACCCATAAATATATCAGATTCTGAATAAGAAAAAAGTGGGGGAGAACCTTAAACTAACATCATGGAAAGTGATGCTAAATCCTTGAAAAGCTACTGATAGAACTAAGCAAGAAAAAAAATCGTTGAACCCTATCCAAAAATGGGGAGAAGAAATGGACAGACATTTCCTCAAAGAAGATTACAAATGGCCAAAAGGCACATGAAAAAAAAAAGTTCCACATCACTAATCATCAGGGAAATGCAAATCAAAACAACAATGAGGTTCCATCTCACACCAAAGATACTGGCACACATCATCACAAAGATCAAGAATAATTAATGCTGGTAGGGATGTGGGAGAAAAGAACTCTCATTCACTGCTGGTGGGAATGCCGTCTAGTCCAGCCTTTATGGAAAACAGTATGGAGATTCTTCAAAAAAAAAAACTGGAAATTGAGCTCCCATATGGTCCAGCTATATCTCTCCTAGGGATATACCCTAAGAACACAAAAATACAATTCAAAAATGCCTTCCTCGCACCTATATTCATTGCCACACTATTTACAATAGCCAGGCTCTGGAAACAATAAAAGATGCCCTTCAACAAACAAATGGCTAAAGAAATAGTGGTAGATATACACAATGAAATACTATGCAGCCATCAGGGGAGATGAAATCATAAAATTTTCCTATACATGGATGAACCTGGAATCGATTATGTTGAGTGAAATAAGTCTGAGGAAGAGAGATAGGCACAGAATAATCCCACTCATCTATGGGATTTAAGAAAAATAAAAGGTATTATCATAATAATACCAGAGACAATAGAGATGAGGATGAGAAGGTCTGGCCCACTAAATGAAACTTAACACAAAGATTGGTCAGTTCAGTTAGAAAAATAACTACACCGACAACTATCATGACGATGTTAATGAGTGAGAGAAGTAGAATGCCTGTCGTGAATACAGGCAGGGGGTGGCAGAGGAAGGAGATGGGGGCAGTGGTGGTAGAAAGGTTGCACTGGTGAAGTGGCGTGTTTTTTTTTTTATGATGATTCCCAACTACAAGCATGTTTGTAATCATGGTGTTTAAATAAAGATATTAATAACAAATAAAAAACAAAATTAGAAATTGAGTTTTCATTTGATCCAGCAATACCAACCCTAAGAATATACTCTACGAGTCCAAAAAACATAATGCAAAAAAGTCCTCTGCAGTCTTATGTTTATGGCAATGTTATTCACACTAACCAGAAACTGGAAACAACCCAAGTTCCCAAGAACAATGGCGTGGATAAAGAAATGTATCTACACCATGGAATACTATCTAGCTATTAGAAAAAATATAGTCATGAAATTTGCGTAATCAAGGATGGATATGGGTCCACTATGACAATTAGAGTTTAAATGATCCTCTGGACAAGAACTGGGTACTTAAAAGAGATAAATTGATGGCATGGTACCACTTCAGCAACAGTATTGCAAATCATATTGTCTAACATGAAAAAATGAAGGAAGAGGGAGAGACAAAGAAGGAAGTGGAAAAATGTCTGTTCGAGAGGTAAGCAGGGGAAGGGCCAGAGGGAAACTGGGGACATTGGTGGCAGGAAATGTGCACTGGTGAAGGGTGTTGAACATTGTATAACTAAACCTCAATTATGAATAACTTTGCAATTGTGTAAAAAGAAAGAACCCTCACCTGCATTATAAAAAATAAAACTTGTAACTTCAGTGTTTAAATAAAGTATTTGACTAAAAAAAAAAGAAATCCTCTAACAAGAAAGAAACATAGCAATTTAGAAACACTATACTAATTTGAATGGATTATTTAAAGCAATTTTAAAAAGATGTCTTGATTTTAACAAGAAAAACTAAAGTATGCCTGTGTAGAAAATAGCAGCATAATTGGAAATCATCAACAGAGAAGCAGAGATTAGAATACAGTGGTAAATATTAGATGGGTCTCCAAAATGAATAAAAAAAGCAAATCAGATGCATTAAGTACTAGCAAAATATATAATAATAAAATAGACAGAACCAACAAGAAAATGTCTGTGTTTATTTAAGGACCAACTTGAATACAATTCTCCAGAGGAAGAGGTGAGCATTTCAGGAAAACGCTGCAGCAGAAATCTATTGCTGTTGACCAATCTTATCTACAAATATATTTCCTGGCTAGTTGACATTTGATTAAGTGACCAGTTCTGGATAATGGACACAGAGATTATAATGGGCTGAATTCTATTCCAAATAGAATTATTTTATGTCTGAACATAATTTGTAACTGATAGACTAGAACATTATAAAATGGAAGTAGAAATATAAAAAGAAGAAAGATTGTTAGTTTAAGAACACTAACTGAAAGCTTTCCAATCAAGAACTAAAAAAGCTAGTTTGTAAATAACAAATAAGATTTATTAGAGCCCGCTGATCAAAATATGTCTTGTATCAAAACCATTGACTACTTCAAGAAAGAAATCTTTTCTTTTGTAATTAAAAGGCACAATTAGATAGTTATATACAAATCAAGTTACAGTACCAGATTTTCTTGAAAAATAGGTGTTATATGCAGTCACTTGTGTCTTTTATTTTCAGAACCAAATTCCACACAAAAATAAGTCAGGCTTTATTAACAGTTTTGATTCAAATTAAATACCCAGGCAATTATTTTTATTTAAGCATCATGATTACAAGCATGCTTGTAGTTGTGTTTTAGAAAAACAGTTGTGTTTTAAAAAAAAGAACACCCCCCCTTCACCAGTGTACCTTTCCCACCACCAATGTCCTCCATCTCTCTCCTCCCCAACCCCTTGCTTGTATTCTATTTCATGTGTGATGATAACAGAATAGCATTCCAATATTCAAGGACTTGGGAGAGTGGTAGGGAATGCTACTCTCATGTCATTGCCAAACAAAAATTTTGTTTAAGATATACATTAGACAGTAGATTAAAAGAAAGTATAAAGTAAGATAAAATTGGAAGTTTACATGATAAAGAATTCTCAATGAACTTGATGACTATGAGCTAGAAAATTGTTAGTATATGTCTTATTATGCATTTACATTTTCAGTAAGTTTCAAATGCATAATGAAACAGAATAGTCCATACTTCTCTGAGAATTAATGGCCATCTGCAAGGGGAAAGTGACTCAAGAAGTGAGGGCAAAGGTTTACACCACTCATTGCTTTTGTCCTTCTTTTTGACTAACGATGGCTTGCTCTCAAACTGTAAAGGTCTAATGCCAAGTGCTAGCTTTTATCTTGGACCTCAGGCAGGCATTATTAGGAAGGAACTTTGCGGTGCTTTTCTCAGATCACTTATTTTCTGTATCTGATGCTTTGAAAGCAGGACTTTTATCCACCCTGGAGCTTCTGCCATTCCAGGATCAGTTTGTGCCTCCCTATAATCAACAACTTGTTAAGAAGTACCTTCGAATCCGAACTAACCAGGACAGAGTGCTTATCTCCATCACATCCCTGATAGGTTGTACACCTATCTACCTTCTCTGATCTACATTCGACTAAGTACTAGATCACCAGGAACAGAGCCTGTGCCCACAAATTAGATAAAATTACCCTACATGGATAACAACAACAACAACAATAACAATAATAATAATAATAATCTACTACATGTTGATCTGAAAACTGTTTCCTTTCATGGAAAACACAATAATGGTTCTTGTACACACTTTCCTCTGCCATCTGTTTGTTGATTGACCCTAATGTTCCCCCATTTGTTCCCCTTGTTGCAGCATGCTTTCTGTTCTTAAGGATCTTCAAATATAATAAACAACTGTTCTTCACTATGGACATTTTGTGCCTGTGTTTTTTTTAATAATATCTGGTTAAAATAATTCTTAAGACCTTTAATCACCTATGAATACCTCAAAATTTCCAGATGTGGGCTCTGTCCTCTCTGGCTGACTTTGTAAATATGTCATATTTCAATCACTCAACGACTTCTATCTGCTAATCCTTTATGGGCATTTTCTATGCCTTTTATGGGCATATTCTAATTAGAATGGCTTTTGCCAATGTCATAGACATACTCTACTAAACCAGTTGCAGCAAAGCAGGAGTCTTCCTATTGCAGTATTTGGTCTCCTGTTAGTACAGCTCATCTTGGGCTTTATGATCTCATTATATAGATCATGAGCATAATTCTGGCTGCTTCAGCAACACACATACACACATATGTTGTCACATTACTTATTTCCTAGCTCTTGAGCACAACTGCAGTGTCCAGGCATGCGTAGTTTCTTTGTGAATTAAGTAAACAAACTTCCTTTTTTTATTCTTTTATGATTTTGCTTTTATTTTGGTTTGGGGCCACACCCAGGTAGCCACAAGGCTTGTTCCTGACTCTGCACTCAGACGTCACTCCTGGCAGACTTTGAAGACCATATATGTGTGATATTGGAGATCAAAACCAGGTAGGTCGTGCAGAAGGCAAGTGCCCTGCTCACTGTGCTATCTCCTTTGCCTTTTCTTGTTAAGCAAGGATAAAGGGAGAAATGCTTCAGCTACTAATTCCATAATGTTTAGGCTAACTGGTTGTTTTTCTTCCCTCTTTGAAGCAAAGTGGATGATGAGAATGCTGGGCACTGATGATCTAACACAAATCCAGAAAATATTTTAAGTGACTTCAATGTAAGGCTGCCTCCTATTTCCATTTAGAATATAAATAAGAAATACTTTTGCCTTATTTCCTCAGCTTTGTGAGCCTAAGCTACACTTCCAGCACTTCAGAAAAGCATCTCATTATATGCCTCTTGCCTTCCACATAAAAGAATGTACTCCATTATGGGTACATTTAATATAGTGGGCCTTTGAGCTACGAGAATCTTAAATAAGTAATTTCTGTTTTTATCCATTCCCTGGTGTCAGTGAAATTTTGAGGGAATTTTCATTTCAAGTTCCCAGGGCATTTTCTTCTAAAGTAGGAGAATATAGTAATACCAAATAATTTATTTCTCTGCAATCACATTAAAATGCACGACACTATTCTTTAATTACCATCTCAATCTAATTCTCTAAGAAGTTTGCCCTAATTGCATTGTTGATATGCACAGATGCAAATAAGATGCCAGTTGTTTTCCTAGTCGCAAACGACTGTCGCTAATATGGACCCATCTATTCATGAGTTAGAAAGACTGCTATCGTTCCAGTGAGTCACTGAAAGTCGCCTGTCACAAGTGATCAGAGCACTGCCAGCAACCAAAGAGCACATTGTTCTCCGCCAAGATCCCCCCTCTCCTTTCCACTTATGTCAATACCCACACACCAGCAGAGATAATGTCCACACATTAGGCAATAGATGGCAGAAAATTCTCTGTAGACTGGAGGGACAGAAGTGCAAATTGAACATTTGGGGTGCTGTACTTTCCAGAAGGTATGTGGAAACAAACAAGTCCCAGCTGCTATGCTTTGCTTTTATATAAAGATCTTAAGGTTGTCTCATAAACACAGGTGTGAGAAGGAAGAAAGAGAAAGAGGAGAGGGTGGGAATAAAACATGAAATCCTGGCAACCACCCATAGCAGGGATAGTCTTGGGGACAGAAAGTAGATATCTCTATATAATAGAGAGTGAATACTACTTTGAACCATTCCCTTGATTTTTCAAAAGCATACTAAAGTTTAAATAGGGCTGGGGTCAGAGCGATGGCGCAGTGGTAGGGCGTTTGCCTTGCACACGCTGACCCCAGATGGACCTAGATTTGATCCCCCTGCATACCATGTGGTCCTCCAAGTCAGAGTGATTTCTGAGCACATAGCCAGGAATAACCCCTGAGCATCACCGGGTGTGGCCTACCCCCCAAAAATAGGGCTGGACTGGCTCAGGAGAGTGACTAAAATTTAATTGAAATGCTTAATTACAGACAGGCCTTGGCTTGATAGTACAGTGGGTAGGGCACTTACTTGCCTTACGTGCAGCTAACCTGGGCTCAATGGCTCTGTCAAACCCGAGTCTGCCAGAAGTGATCCCTGAGAGCAGAATCAGAAGTAGGCACTGAAAGATGCCAAGTGTGACTACAAAACAAAGTCAAATATAAGTTTTATTATATTTATAAGTCAGCTGATCTTTTTAAGATTAACTGTTTATTTCTACAGAAATAAAGAACAACAAACATTTCTTTGTGTGAATTTATACATGTGTATACCTTGTTTATCTTTAAGTTCATTTCAGTTGGCATACTTTGTTCCTCTAAAAATGCCTTTTATATGGAACATTTTCTTTTTTTTTTCTTTTAGTTTTTGGGTCACACCTAGTGGTGCTCAGGGTTACTCCTGACTCTGGACTTGGAAATTGCTCCTGGCAGGCTTTGGGACCATGTGGGATGCCAGGATTTGAACCACCATCTGTCCTTGATCAACTGCTTGCAAGGCAAATACCCTACCACTGTGCTATCCCTCCATACCTAGGGACACTTTCTTATGTACAAGTGCTGTCCTTGTAAAATTTGTAAACTTCCGTTTTTCCATTGTGTGTATGTGGAGTTTGATTTTTCAAATTGGATTATATTCTGTAGATTCTATGTTCTCTAGATTTTATGTTCTGTGGAGTTTATGTTCTGTTGATCAGATCTGGATTCAAAGACATAATGATCAAATTATATTCTAACTTCTTTCTGGGGAGATTTAAAATGTGACAGTGCTTACACTTTCTTTTTGCCTTTCTTAGTTGTCTTTTCTTTAGAAAAATGGAAATTCAGAAGTTAATACATTCATATTCCATGAAGTCTCCAAAAACAGTCAGGAGACACAGTGTACTTCTAACTTCTTTCTGGGGAGATTTAAAATGTTACAGTGCTTACACTTTTTTTTGCCTTTCTTAGTTGTCTTTTCTTTAGGAAAATGGAAATTCAGAAGTTAATACATTCATATTCCATGAAGTCTCCAAAAACAGTCAAGGGACACAGAGTACTTCAAAATCAATGTTTTTCACAGCCTTACATTGTTCTCAAAATAAAATACAAACTCATCAAGGTAACATTTTTGTTCAACCCTATATTATATTTATTTACTTCATTTGAACAACATAAAAATATTTCTTCCCAACTTCCTCCCTAAAAGGAGGCAGATGTGAAAACATAAAATGCTAAACCATAACTTGATTTTAGTTGTAGGAGTTGAATAATGTAGAAAAGCCTTTCCAGTAAAGATTTATTGAAAATGTGGGAAAGCATATTTTTAATTTTCCTAAACACTGGACTAATACTAAACAAAGACAGAAAGCCAAAACCTTTAGAGACAGTAAAAGACAAAATTGAGAATAAGACATGAAGATATAAAACTTTTTAAAATACTTTTACTTAAATACTGTGGTTACAAGCATGTTTGCAGTTAGGGTTCAGTCATAAAAAGAACAACCCCCCTTCACCAGTAACTTTCCTGCCACCAATGCCCCCAAATCCTTCCTCCCTCACACCTTGCCTGTATTTGAGACAAGCATTACATTTCAGTCACTTACTACCATTGTCATGATAATTGTTGGTGTAGCTAATTCTCAAACTGCACTCACCAATCTTTGTGGTAAGCTTCATATCATGGGCTAGTCCTTCAAAACCTCATCTCTTTTGTCTCTAATATGGTACTAATACCATATTATCTTTTACTATTACTACCTATTACTATGTATTATTATTAATATCAATATGGTTACTATTAAAAACATACTATTTCTCTTAAATCTCACCAATGAGTTAAGCTATCCTGTGTTTATCTCTCTCCCTCTGACTCATTTTGCTCAACATAATAGTTTTCATGTCAATTCATGTATAGGAAAATTTTATAACTTTATTTTCCTGACAGATGCATAATAGTCCATTGTTTATATGTACTATAGTTTATTTAGCCACTCATTTTTTTCTCAGGCATCTGAATTGTTTTCAGATTCTGGCTATTATAAATAAGCTGCAATAAACATAGGTAGGCAGAGGGCATTTTTGTATTGTGTTTTTTTATCCTACGGTATATCCCTAGGAGTGGTATAACTGAATCATATGGGAGCTCAATTTCCAGTTTTTGAAGAATCTCCAAATTATTTTTCATAAAGGCTGGACTAGATGGAATTCCCACCAGCAGTGAATGAGGGTTTCTTTCTCTCCACATCCCTGCCAGCACTGATTGTTCTTGTTCTTTGTGATGTGTGCCAGTCTCTGTGGCATGAAATGTTACATAGCTGTTATTATTGTTGTTGGGTTTTTTTTTGCATCTCTCTAATGATTAGTGATGTGGAGCATTATTCATGTGCCTTTGGCCATCTGTATTTCTTCTTTGAGGAAGTGTCTGTTAATTTCTTCTCCCCTTTTTCTGATGAGTTTATATGCTTTTGTTTCTTGGTAAGTTCTGTTAGTACCTTGTGTATCTCAGATGTTAACCTTTATCATTGCATTCACAACAGTAGCCCAGAAATTCAAATACCTTTGAGTCAACTTAACTAAAGAGGTGAAGGATCTTATACAAAGAAAAATACAAAACACTTCTTCAGAAATAAAAGAGAATACAAGAAATTGGAGACACCCTGTTTGTCGACTGGGATTGAGCGTCTTCAAAGAAGTGGTAAAACACTCCTCATCATTTGGGACAATAAATGCCCATGAATAGCTAAAGCAACCCTTAGGAAAAAGAAGATTCCAGGAAGCATCACTTTCTCCAACAAGAAAAATGAAAGAAAAATGGAAAGAAAATTATAAAACTGATGAAAAATTTTGAAGCAATAGCACAGAGATAGGGCATTTGCCTTGCACACGACTGACCCAGGACAGACCTGGGTTTAATTCCTGGTATCCCATATGACCCCTTAGCCAGGAGGGATTTCTTTTTTATTTTTAAATAATTTTTATTATTTTGACCACAGTGGATTACAAATCTTTCACAGTAATATTTTAGGTACATAGTGACATTGAATCAAGAGCATTCCCATCACCAGTGTTGTCCTCCCTCCACCCCTATTTTCAGCATGCATCCCATATCCCCCTTCTTTGCCCCCCCTGGGCTGCTAGAATAAGTGGTCCCCTCTGTGTCTAGCTTGTTGTAGGTTGGGTATCGATTCTGCTGTCATTGGCTTTGGATTTAGTATTTAAGTCTGATCATTTTTTTTTTATTTCTGCTCAATGTTCATGCACCTGTTTGGTCTTGGTACCATCCATTATTTCCCCTTCAATTTATAAGGCAGAACAAGATGATTCAAGTTATGTGGTGCTGTTTGAAGGGGAAAAAAAAAGAAAAAAGGGAGGAGGGCAAAAATCAAACAAACAAAAAACTGGGAGGAGTCCATCTAGAGGTTATAAATATCTATTTAAGAGAAGAGAGGGAAAAAGGAAGAAAAGCATAACAAAAATATCAAAAAACCAGCAAAAAACACAAACAAGGAAATAAAAACAAAAAATAATGGGCTTCTGGAACTCGAATCACCATCCTTCAGCATGGACGGCAAACGCTCCACCTCCATGCCATCTCTCCGGCCCCAAATGTGGCCATTTTCATCATCAGCATCAGATAACAATTTGATGCTCAGAGGTGTAGGTTAAAAGCAAAATTTATCTAAAGTTATGATATTTCTTTACAACCAGCTTATTTGACTTTGAAGTAAATTCAACGCACTGAATCAACCTTTGAATAAAACTTCAGTCAAAGAAGCATTTGATTCCATTTTGACAGAAAGAGGATGTGGAGCATACTCAGGAGAAAGTTCTAATGTGGAAAGGAGAAGAGGGAATTGTGAGGCATAATTGCATTCTTGACGGTTCATGTAAGAACTTCCACCAAGGTACTACATATTACTAGATGGCCTCTCTTAGAAGAGTTTTGTGAATGGCTCTTCCATATATAATTAGTATATACTAATTTATTGCAATATTTTATTACAATAGCTAAATGAGAACTAGTTCTCATTTACTAAAACCCATAGTTTGATCACCTAGTATCTTAATGAAGTTTATAACTATTTTTGATAGAAAAGTTATTCAATGAATGAAGGACAGGTTTCTGCATTCAAAATTTAAGTGATATTGTAGATCAGTATTAATTAATTAATTAATACAGTATTTGAGCCACTAACAACTGTGCTCAGGGCTTACTCCTCACTGTATTAAGTAATAAATTCTGGCTAGGTTTGATGGACCATATGTGATGCCAAGAATAGAATTAGAATTAACCATTTGCAAGGTCAGGGTCTTATCTGTTGTACTATCTCTCTGGCCCTCTTTTGAATATTTAGCTACAAATTAATGAGAAATTGGTTTTTGAACTCAAAGTTTAGATGTGATAGACTAGGAAAATTAGTGTTATCTTATAATTGCCATGCTCACTTTTTGCTCTCTCTTTACTACCAGGCTTCTACCTCCTAATTTAATGAAAGAACAACCTATTTTTCTTTAATAACTTCTTAATTTAAGCACTGTGGTTACAGAAATGTTCATGCATAGGTTTCTGTTATATAATGTACACCACCCTTCACCAGTGCAACTTTTCACGCCACCATTTCCCTCCTCTGTCTACCCCTTAATTGTCTTCCGGACAAGCATTCTACTTCCTTCTCTCTCTCTCTCTCTCTCTCTCTCTCTCTCTCTCTCTCTCTCTCTCTCTCTCTCTCTCTGTCTCTCACTATGAGTGCTATAGCTGTTGTCAGTGCAGTTAGTACTCTAATTCACTCACTGTTCTGTAGTAAACTTCATATCATGAGCTGGTCCTTGCAGCCCTATCTGTATTGTCTCTCTATATTATTACCATACTGTCTTTTATTTTTCTTATATCCCACAAATGAGTCACAGTATTCTATGTCTATCCCTCTCTCTCTCTGACTCATTTCACTCATACAATAGTCTCCATGTCTACCCACGTATAGGAAAATTTTATGATTTCATTTTTTCTAACAGCTTCATGGTATCCCATTACATAGATGTACCCCTCTTTCTTTAGTACTCATCTGTTGACGAGCATCTTCCAGATAATGGCTATTGTTGATAGTGCTGGAATGAACATAGGTGTGCAGAGGGCATTTTTGTATTATGCTTTTGTGTTCCTAGGACATATTCTGATATTCTGAAGAATGGTATTGTGGGGTCGGGCGGTGGCGCTGGAGGTAAGGTGCCTGTGCTAACCTAGTATGGACCGCGGTTCGATTCCCCGGTTCCCCATATGGTCCCCCGTGCCTGCCAGGAACGACTTCTGAGCGAATAGCCAGGAGTAACCCCTGAGCATCACTGGGTGTGGCCCCCCAAAAACAAAAAACAAACAAACAAAAAAAAAGAATGGTATTGCAAGACCATATGAGAACTCAATTTCCAGACTTTTGAGGAATAGTCATATTGTTTTCTAGAAAGGCTGTAATAGATGACATTCCAACCAGGAGTAAATGAGAGATCCATTTCCCCTATATCCATGCCAGTACTGGTTATTGGTCTTTGTGATGTGTGCCAGTCATACACAATGATAGCTCATTGTTATTTTAAGGTGATCTTTTTGATGTTTAGTGATGTGGAGCATTTTTTTCATGTGCCTTTTGGACATCTATGTTTCTTCTTTGAGGCAATGTCTGTTCATTTCTTCTCCCCATTTATTGATGGAATTAAGTTTTTTCTTTGTTAACTTCTGTCAGTCCTTGTATATCTTAGACATTAGTCCCTTATCAGGTAGGTATTAGGGGAATAGTTTAATCCCATTGCATAGATGAACATTGTATTCTACTCACTGTTTGAAGTGCAAAAGAAGATTTTCAGTTTAATGTTTATCATTTATTTTTCATTGCTTCTACTTGTTTAGACAGTGATGTTTTCTCCTTGAAGATGTCTTTAGTCTCAAAATCATGGAGTGTTTTGCTATGTTTTCTTCTATATAGTTTATAGTTTCAGGTCTGATATTAAGGTCTTTAATCCAATTTTATTGTCTGGCCTTTGTGTGTAAAAATGGGCCTGCTTTCACTTTTTTGCATGTGGCTGACCTATTGTCCCAGCAACACTTACTTGTTTATATATATATATAATTTTTTTTTGGTTTTTTTTTTTGGGGTCACACCTGGCAGCGCTCAGGGGTTACTCCTGGCTTCATGCTCAGAAATTGCTCCTGGCAGGCACGGGGGACCATATGGGGCACCGGGATTCGAACCGATGACCTTTTGCATGAAAGGCAAACGCCTTACCTCCATGCTATCTCCCGGGCCCCATTTTTTATTTAAACACTTTGATTACAAGCATGATTGTGGTTGGGATTCAGTTATGTAAAAAACTAAAAAACACCCCTCTTCACTAGTGCAACATTCCCATCACCAATGTCCCAAGTGTCCCTCCTCCCCACTCCATCCCCCCCTGTACTCTAGACAGGTTTTCTACTTCCCTCATTCATTCACATTGCTATGATATGGGGCTTTCTTTATTCTGCTTTATCTAGAAATGTATTCTATTTGATTAGTTTTAACTTCTAGCTTGTTTTTGTTTTATACAATCAGCTAGGTCTCTCGGAGTCTACACTAGACTTTAAATATACTTCAATATGTTGGGTATTCTAAGTACATGCTGTTTTTTTAATATAAAAACCAAACATAAGATATTTAATTATAAAGCAAGAGTATGGACTTTT
>PVKC010007151.1:17707-30141 GCA_004027635.1 Crocidura indochinensis
GAGGGAGGAGGGAGGAGGTGAAGGGAGGAGAGGAGGGTGGGATGCTGAAGGAAGAGGGAGGGAGGGAGGGGGAGAGAAAAAGAGAGAGAAAAGTATGATGGAGGTGGAGTGAAGGGGGGAGGACAGGAGGAAAACTGAGGGAACTGTTGGCAGGAAATGAATACTGGCAAAGTGATAGGTGTTGAAACATTGAATAACCAAAACTCAACTATCAACAACTTTTTTTTTTTTGGTTTTTGGGCCACACCCGGTAACGCTCAGGGGTTACTCCTAGCTATTTGCTCAGAAGTCGCTCCTGGCAGGCACGGGGAACCATATGGGGAACCGGGGGATCGAACCGCGGTCGTCCTAGGTTAGCACAGGCACCTTACCTCCAGCGCCACCTCCTGGCCCCTATCAACAACTTTTTAACTATCTCACAGTAATTGAATGAATATATCCTTTTTTTTTTTTTTTTGATGGTGTGTTCCCATAAAACACTGTTCCTAGGCTAACCCATGAGAACACTAATCCACTAGAACTCTAAAACTGCAATAAAAAAGAAAGTCATTTCAGTGCCATAAAATATGTCTGCCTGCTTTTAAATTTGTGGTTTTCTTCTCTTAATTTTGGGGACAGTGGGTGGTCCCCTAGCAGTGCTCAGGGGACCTTATGTGGTACAGAGTCATACCAGTGTTGCAGCCATATTCAGGGCAAGTGCCTTCTTCCCTGACTCTCTCTCCAGCCTCAGTCTACCCATTTGTTTGGTTTTGATTTGGGGCCCACACCCAAGAGTGTTCAGGACTGATTCCTGACCCTGCATTCAGGTGTCACTCCTTCCAGGACTCAGGGGACCATATGGGATGCCAGGGATTGATCAAATGTAAGGCACGCACCTTTTCTGTCCTATCTCTTGCCTCCAAAGTCCATTTTATTAGGTGATGTTCCTGTATCTGATAGCCATGCTGATAATACCTCCCCTTCCTTTACTCTGGAAAACATTGTCTGCTTCTTGCCCTCCCAGGCTCATCTTGTTCACTCCCATCATGTGACCAAACCCCAAAACCAGAGCTGCACCTAAAACCCAGCTGGAAGAGCCATCTTCAGAAGATGACTGACCTAGGCACAAATTCTTAGTTTCTTAAAATATTTACACACTGGGGCCGGGTGGTGGCGCTGGAGGTAAGGTGCCTGCTTTACCGTGCTAGCTTTGGACGGACCGCGGTTCGATCCCCCGTGCCCCATATGGTCCCCCAGGCCAGGGGCGACTTCTGAGCGCATAGCCAGGAGTAACCCCTCAGCGTCACTGGGTGTGGCCCAAAAACCAAAAACCAAAAAAAAAAAAATTTACACACTGCAGATTCATAGTCCAGCTCTCTGAAGCCTTAAGAAATAAGCCTTGAAATGACTGTCCAAACCTGGATAGTTTTAGGGGCTCAGGATTGTGGGAAAAATAGCTGAATTGAATTGGAAATGGGAAAATAACTGTATGATGATGGTGGCAGTTTGGGCTGATCAGACCCAAGTCTCATACATACATACGTTCATACAAGTTTTGTCCTTAACTGCTGAGCCCCTTTCCTGGCCTTGATTGTATTGTTTCTTTAAAATGTCTTAAAAATAGCACAGTTTCTGTTTATCCTCTCAATGATCTGAATCGTGTCCCTGCCAACACCCCTGAAAGCCCTCACTGCTGTTTGCACTGGAGCCTTGGCTGGGCCCTGTGGTTCCTGGAGCTGTAACTCACAGACCTGATTAATACTTAACCTGGGTAAACAGGGGAGGTCATGACCACTTTTCATACTCCACAGTGCACTCCAGCAGCTGTTACCAAAGGTCAGAAATGGGGACAGCAGCAGGGAGGGCCTCCTAAAGTAAGGTATGAGAAGTCTGGGGGACCCCAGTGTGTGTCTGTGTCTGTCTCTCTCTCCCTTCCCTCCCTCCTTCTCTTCTCTCCCCACTTTGAGTGAAAAAAACCCTAACCTCCCAGGAAAGGTGTCAGCACACAACAGGCCAAAACGTGATGTCTCTTTATTTACAGCTGCCCAAGAGGTCACGAGCCTCCGGAGTTTAGAACAGGGACCTGAGTCCAGCTCTTCCAAGAACAGTTTTTCCAAGTAGTTTCTTCCTCTTCCTGGACAAAATGCCAGTAGTTCAGGGAAATTGCTTTTATTTTTCATGTATACCTGCCCTTCTCTTTAATTGGTTAGGCCTGATATTAGTGAACAAGGGGGGGGGGTTGAAAACATAGCCATCTGATTGGCTGAGCAAAACAACCAATTAGATTGCCTAGATCCAGGTCAATCAGATACCCTCTTAAAAAACATCATACAGGTTGTGTCCTGAGAGATACATCCCACCTTCCCTGGTAGTAAAGTATGGCAGGTCTGGCAGATAACCAGAATGGTAGCTTCTTAGCATCGCACTATATGCACTCAGTCAATGGACCAGAACCCCCCTGGCTTTGCCAGGACCTTGAAATCCTAGCTGAAGAGGACTTTGGTCCTGGTTTGAGTGTCTCATGACAGACCCTGTGATTCCAGTGGCTTTTCTTAAAAAGTGGCTTGAGCACATAGTGTTCAGGCACGAGGAAGTTCTGAAATCGATTTGGAGTATCTCTGGGGAGCTGCTGTTGGCAGAGAAGAAGAAGCCTATAAAGGAGCAATGTACCCACATCCTCGGAATGCAGTTTGAAAGAGCTCTGGGTTCATCATTCACTCTCATCTCTGAACTTTCCAAGCATGGACTAGAACTTTCTAAATGTCAGAGCTAGCATTAATGTGTCCTGGCTGCTTCTAAGAGCTTTGGGGCAGCAAGAGTAAAGACAAGAAGGACGGGACCATTTCATCACACAGTGGTGAGATATGCTCCAAAGGATGTGTGCTTGAGGTGGATTTTTTTACCCCAGGGAATGTTTCTGAAGGCCCAAGACTTAGAACAGAGTCAGTAGAAATGTTGGAAGAGGAAATGTGAAGAACAGAGACAATATTCCAGAACTCTGGAAGAAACAGAGTTAGGGGAACTGAAAACAGGTCATTGGGGCAGGCCAGGAAGCAGTTGGAAAGAGTGTGGTTGTTGGAGACAGTGGGTGGAAAGGGGGACAATTGTCAAAGTAAGAACTTTTTCAGGCTGTAGCAATTTAAGTTGGGATTTCCTAAGATTTTATCTCTCAAAGTCATTTCTATCTTTTTTTGGGGGGTGGGAATGTTGTTGTGATGATTCTCTTCCTGTTCACTCTTGCTGCCTCCATGAATGACACACATAAAGGTGAGGAACTCCAAGCCAGTATCAGGTTGTTATGTACATGTTATCAGGTTAAAACATTCTCTTTCTCTTTCTTTCTCTCCCTCCCCCTCTCTGTCTGTCTCTCTCTCTCTCTCTTTCTCTCTCTCTCTCTCTCTCTCTCTCTCTTTCTCACACACACACACACACACACACATATGCAGGCACGCGCGTGCGCGCAAAGAAATAACAGAAAAATGTTGAAACTGGGGGGCCATCATTAATTTATTTCTAAGTCATTAAAACCTAAGGAGCAGAGAGAAACCACTTCTAATTCAGCTTCCAGCCCCCATCCCAAGGTGTCACTAAAGAACAGTCCCCAGTGCCTCTGTGTGTGGGGATGTGGGGGAGAGATAGGTCATGTCTCTCAGCCCACTGAGCTGGTGGACTGGACACCGAGTCCCTATAACATACAATGAAAGACTCAAATAGGACAGGATACAACTATTTTGATTAGATAATGTTTGAGATGAGAGATCTGGGGCCAGATGCATCCCCTTGGCCTGTTCCTTGTTTTTTTTCCCCATTGAGTAAGAGTAGAGCTGTCACATAAACAACATGGCTTTCCTCCTCAGAGCTCTTACTCTAGTGTGGAATCTGGAATGCAGCAGTCCTCTCTGTCATTTTCCAGGAAGCGGGGGAGGGAGAGAGAGAGAGAGAGAGAGAGAGAGAGAGAGAGAGAGAGAGAGAGAGAGAGAGAGAGAGAGAGAGAGAATGCACATCCATTGGTTTCCTTCTTGAATTCTGCTTTCTGAAGCACTCCAGATTTTTTTCCTACAAGATCTTATACATTTGCGTGGTATTTTTTGTTTTTGTTTTGTTTTGTTTTTTAGTACATCAGCAGTATTTGCGGGATTAGGAGCTGCCTGGATGTGTGGGTCAGAGCTAGGGGTATTGCTCCCAGAAATAATGTTGGTGACAAATTGAGAATGTGAACATCAGCTTTGTTTGAAAGTTGGTAGAAAATTGACCAAATGGAGGCTTGAGCGATAGCACAGTGGGTAGGGGTTTGCCTTGCATACCCAGGTTCCATCTCTTATCTCACATGGTACTCCTGAACCTACCAGGAGTGATTTCTGAGTACAGAGCCAGGAATAACCCCTGAACAACACCTAGTATGGCCCAACCCCCCCCCCCCAAATAAACTAACAACAACAACAAAAAAGAAATCCAGCTAAACAGTTAACTCAGTCAAGCACTTATCATCTTCATTTTATTTCGGAACTTTTGATAGTAGACTTCTTATTGCTTTGATCTTTGGGTCCTCCCCCATGGTACTCGGGAACTATTCCCAGCTTGGTGCTTTGGGGTTCCCCCTTTTGATGCTTGGATGGCCATGCAGTACTGGGGATCAGTCTCAGGCTCTGCATGCCAAGCATTTCAGCCTTTTCTGTTAGCTCTCCAATTTGCTTGCATCTGCTTATGAACCTTTCACAGAACATAAGATTTAAGTTTTGTTAAAGTTTAATGCTCAATTAATTTCTCTTCATTTATCACATTTTATTTTGGAGTGGGGCCACACCCGGTGACTCTCAGGGGTTACTCCTGGCTATTCGCTCAGATACTGTTCCTGGCTTGGGAGACCATAGAGGATGCTGGGGGATTGAACATCCTGGTCAACCGCTTGCAAGGCAAATGCCTTACCGCTGCACCATTGCTCCAGTCCAGCCCCCTTCATGATCACACTTCTGATGGAAAGTTTTAAGAATTCCCTAGCTCCCTAGACTCCTAAGATTTTTTTTTGTAGTTTTATCTTTAAATAAGTAATCCTTTTTTTGTTTTGTTTTTGTTTTTACCATATCTGCTGGTGCTCAGGATTAACTCTATGCTCAGGATCACTCCTAGTGGACTCTGGGAGCCATACAAGGTGCCAGGAATAGAACCTAGGTCAGTCACATGCAAGACAAGTGCCATACCTGCTGTACTAGAGCCCTGGTGAAGTCTGTTACTCATTTCTAGTTAATTTAGGATTTTGTGGAGTTTGGCTCTTTGTTTTGTGTTGTTTTCCCACTAATTGAGTACCAGAAGTACTAGTACCAGAGCTTTGATAGCATATGATATGCATGTGTTGAAATCAAGTAAACTATTTCCCTTTCTTTTACTAAATGACTTTAGCTCTTCTGGCTTCTCTGTGTTTATATGAAAATATAAACCCTAGGCTTTTCTTGTCTTTATCAATCCAAATAGAAAGCTTGCTAGATTTTAATAGGAATCACAACAAACTTGTGTATCGATTTGCCGACTGTTCCAACCCATGCACTCAGTATCCCTCTTTATTTACTTAAACATAATTGTCTTCATTTATCAATGGGTTTGCAGTATTATAAGTCCTGTGTATATTTTGTGAGATTTACGCCTAGTTTCTTTTTTTTTTCTGGTGACCATGAGCAACATTATATTTTGTCATCTGGGTGGCCATATATTTATTACTAGCATGTAGAAATGTAATTGTATTTTAGTTTACTTCATATCGTGATGCTTTTCTGAACTCATATACTTCATTTTAGGGGGTCTTTTATAGATTGCTTGGGATTTTCTATTCAAACAATCATGTCCTCTGCAAATAGAATTGGATTCTTTCTCATCTGTAGTCCTGGCATTTCTTTTTTCCTGTTTTATTGCTCTGACTAGCATTGTTAATATTTAGTTGAATAATAGTGATGCGAGTGTACATCCTGCCTTATTGCTGTTCATATGGAGAAAACATTCAGTTTTCTAATTTTTTTCCAGATGCTTCTCATAGTTTGAAGAAGTTTCTTTCTCGTTCTAGGAATTAAGAATGTGTGTTGACAAGAATTCAAGAAATCTTCAAGTTAGAAAAAGAAGCAACAAAAATACGTATTTTCTAGAAATTATAACCCAGGTGTACTTCATCACGTCATTCCTCTATATGATCTCTTTGGTCACTGTGTGTATTGTAGATATTTCTCATCACCAAGCTCCAAACATCCTGAGGGTAGTTTCATAGCTCATTTATTACATATGTTTAAAAAAAATGTGCTAGATAAATTCTGCAGGCTTGGAGACCTCCCATTGTTTAGGTACCCCATCCTTTGTGAGACTGATATTTAAGTTGTTTCCAGATTTTACAATGGTATACATGTAACTAAATATTTGTCCTTCTTTTCTGCTTTGATGAGTCATCTCATTTAAAACTATCTGCATTAGACTTTGGAACAGCCATTAAAAAAAAATCCCTCCTAGGGCCACACCATTGTAATTGCTCTGCTCTCTGGTTGTTTGGTTGGATGTTTCTGTCAAGCTGTTTAACAAATGAGCATATGGTGTTACTTTACTGCTCAGGAAAAGTGAACTGAGTTGGGTAGATGAAGATGTGTTAGATGGTGAGCCTGTTAGAATTTAGAAAATTAAGCCAGGAAAGATTCAGAGGTCGTCGTGTCTAAAATTTATAAACCCAATCAAGCAGAAGATTAGGAAGGTTGGTTCCAAATACCATAGCTTCTAACACACTGCTGCCTGCTTCATCATGCCCTAAAGAGCTTTAGGTTGAAGGTGCAACTGGAAGACACAGATATATTCCTATCAAGGATCTGGGAGTCCCAACACAGGTGAACTATCTGAGACAGTTAAGGGAAGGCCTCTTTGGGGAAAATGGGGAGACAGGTTGACACTAAAATGGCACTGGCTCTCAGGTTCCAGTCATTCTCTTCCTGGCTGGATGGTTTTGAGCAAACTCTCCAATAACATCAGTTTGTTCAACTGTGAAGTGGAAGTAATGACAGCATCTGAGATTATTTTTAAAAAGCCAATGGAGGGAAGTCCATATAAAACTCTTTGAACGAGATATGGCATGAAGCAGGTGTCCATTTCTCATAAGAATTGTGTCAGAACTTAGTCCTATACGAAATTTCTCTCTGACTGGGGAATTTCTTCTTCTTTCCCTCTATTTTTCCAGTAAACCTTTCTGTTTCTCAAAGAAAGAAGAGTTGTGTCAGAGGCACTGGTGAGTCTCAGGAGAGAGAGAAAGAGGAGTTACATGGGGAAGTTGAAGAGGGTGTTGCAGAAAGAAGCAGAGTATCACACAAGTCTTACCACAAGTTGAAATTGTAGATAGCTGAGGAAAAAGAAGGGGAGAGCTCTAGAGGTGGGATAGTATGTTTTGGAAGGAGGGATAATAACAGGTTTGTGGTAGGCTTACAGGTCTACCAGACTGTCAGTAAAGGCAGGCTAAGTTTATGCATCCCCAACAGACTTAGTTTTGGGGTCCTTGAACATTTGTGCAGCATTCTTCCGTTGAAGAGTAAAGGAAAAAATGACTTTTTTGTGAATTAATCAGTTCTCTTCCTGTTTCTTTGTTTAAAATAAGATGTCCGTGCTCTGCAGGTCAACATGACATTTTAACTTATTTAGACTTTGTCATTTTCATTTTTTGGAACACCAGTAATTGGATCTAGTTAGTCCATGGACCCAGTCACGTGGGGTCTCTGCTGTGCCCTGGGCACTTTGCTTTGATGGTTGATGGGTCTGGTTTACATTTCAGCAGTGAGTGGGGAGTTGGAGGGAAGAGACCCTGAGTTAACTGTGTTTCTAATTTATCATGGTGCTTCAGTGCCCCCTATGGGACAGTGCCAGGGCAGCTATCGCATTGGGTGCCTGCTTAATTGGGACAGGGAGGGTGACCAAAAGTAGTAGTTATGAACACTCAGACCCTTCATTCGAGCCAGAAGCTGGGGAAACTCCGAAGAGCCAGTTGGAAATGCCTGGATGGATCTTACTCTTACTCTTTCCACAGAGAGATTGTGAACCTGTTAAGTGCCTGCCAGGATGGAATTTAGGAACCTATATTTGTGGTTTGTGATGTGCATGGCAGAACACAGGCAGAGAGCTGGTTGGGACAATGCAGGTGTGGTGTGCAAGGTCTGGCTTTGGGTGGTAGCAGCTGACAGCTGTAGATAAAATGAAGAAAATATACTGGCTGGTTGGGTGGCAGGGGTGAACCCTGGGAAGATGGAATAAGCAGGGACACCTGCAGTCTTGAGTCACCTTGATCTTACACCCCCAATTCACACTACCCTGAAAGGGCAGTGTCTTGGGTGATCTCACAACAGGGAATGGAAATGGAGGTTTCACAGGTTTGTGATTTTCCTTTATCTAGATTTACTCTTGGAATAAGCTCCAAAGTGAAAGTTTGGGTCCCAAACTTACAAAGATCACTTAATTTCCTGACGGAAGGGGTATTTAATTATTAGCCATCCTTATGACTTGGTTTTAGGTTCACCTTACTGCTCCATTCTAGACATGTGATTACTTAGACTCAGAAAGTTTGATGATTTGGGCCAGAAGAAATTTCCATTATTGTTACCCACATAGATGTTTCTCTCCCCTTCATTTGTCCCCAGGTAGACTATTTAATGTGGGCTGCATAAGAGGATAAATAGTTGATAGCCCTTTGGAAAAAATGACTAATACGCTAATTGAAGCACCTTTTTTCCCAGACACAGAAATCTGCCCGTGCACAAATGGACAGAGGTTAGATATATATGGGCCAGTCTTAAGTACTAATAAAAGCCATCAAGGACATTAGTACACTTGAGCCGTAAAGTTAAAAACAAAGGCACAAAAGCCTCTTAGATTAAATTAATGGATAGATACCTTTTTCTTTTTCCTTTTCTCTTTTCTTTTTTAGTCATCAAGACTGAAGGAGCAATGAATCTTTTACATTATGTGGAGTAGGTCATTATTTTGTTTCCCTGATTTCAAATGAACAACTGCTTCCTATTTTTATCAAGTGTGCCTCCCTTTCAGGCTCCATTCTTTGGTTTTGACTCACCCTCCAGGAATTTTCCTAAGCAGGAGCAGCATTTATGAAGCTGGGAGAAAGACAGGAACAGTTTCTGTATCATGCATTCGCGTTGATAGTTCTAGGATTGAGCTTGGGAGCACCTGCATCTGCTTGCTTTAGATCTAGTCAGAGCTGTGCTTCCAAACAGAGCTTCTTGAAATACAAATTCTGAGCTCCAACTTTTCAGTGCTTTGGAATGACTTAAAGGGACCATGCGACTGTGGAGTACCTGAGCCCTGAGCGTGTATTTACGAAATGTTCCTTCACTGAATGCTGACATTCAAGCCTGCTGCTGCTGTGAGGCGCAGACAGGGATGAGCCTTTGTTCATCAGAGCACAAACGGTCCTTTCCCCTACACACATCTTTGTAGGACATCAGATTTCAGTTTGTTCCTGCTCAATACGGAAGGGTCCAAAACTCACGAGAAGACATTCATTTCTCAGCTTTTATTGGTAGGAACATGGAGAGCAAAGCAACAGGAAGCTCTGTCCTCACACTGTGAGATTGCATTGGACAGGAAAGAATGAAGGAGATAGGGAAGGAGGGAGGGAGGAAGGGAGGGGAAGAGGGAGGAAGGAAGGAAAGAGTTCACACAGTTTGTTTTCCCAATTCTGGGTATTTAACTAGAAAGTGTCAAGGCACTAATTGACAGAGATCCCCACATCCCATCTAAAGAGGGCCTCACCACAGAGGTTAGGACCTGGGAACCAGTGAGGAGGGCAAGACTGCATAGAGAAACCAGCAGCTCCATTAAAGAGGGCCACTGGGCCTCCTCAACAGAGACTTTGTGGAAGAAGTCAGACAGAAAAAGACAAATAACACAGCATTCCTCATATCAGGGTATAGAGAGAAAACAAACAAATGATGCAAAATCAAACAACAACTTACCTCTCTAAGACCCATTGGTAGTGACTTGTGGGGAGGGTGGCTGTGGAGTTCTGGAATAGAGGATGTACAGGTTGGTTTTTAGGAGTGCTTGGGCCCTTCCTCAGGCAAGATCACTGCTGAGAGATTCCCTAATGCTGAACCTATAATGCTCTTCAGAATTGGGGATGGGGAGGGCCATGAACCAGAGAGAGGCCCTGTGCTGATTTCTGTCCTGGAAGATGGACTGTGGTCCTATGTCTCCAGTGAACAGTGCAGGGGCATGTGCGGGGAAACAGATAGGTCTCTGCTTTGAGGACCTCCGTAGCCCCTGGTTTCTTGTCCTCATTCCTCTTTGTCCCTTATCCCCAGGAATGCCAGACAGTCACCCATGTCCTTTGCTCACACAGCATGTTGAATTCTCGCCTTGTAGCAGATTCTGAAAGGTCTGCAACCTGTAAACACCACAGAAAACACAGAGAAAGGGAAACCCCATCTAGATTGGCTGGTCTCTGCTGGGCCCCCAGAGTGAGGTATCTCCTTTCTGGCTTGGTGACACCCGCAGGTCCTTTTCTTTCTGAGAAAAGTGCCTGGTTCTAAGTACCCAAGGGGCTGTGTCCCTAAGACAGTGGCTTTCTTACACACCATCTGTGGCAGATGAATCATGAGGGTGGCAGACTCTTCTTGAAGGTGATGTGAATTATGGAAAAGAGGGAAATTGGAGCCTGGTCATTTCTAGAATTTTCTGTTGATGAAAGCATGCTGGTGGCCTAGCCTGCCATGGATGTTGGGGCAGTGGGTCGACCCTGATCCTCCGGGGTACCCCCCTGAGGTTCCTGATGCTCAATTTTTGATAGTTGAGAAGGCTTAGGAGCACGTGGGGAGTCTTCCATTTCCATACCATGGGCTACAGAAGCACTTCCGGTCTGCTTCCTGTTCTTCTGATTCCAAGGAGAGGACCCCAGGAAGCGGAAATGCCCCTGGCTGGAAGTTACTTGTGACTTGAAATCACCAATTACAGAACATGTGAGACTGGCTGAGAGAAAACTTTGGGGCCTCTGAGCCTTGGAACGGACTTGGGTGGGATCCTGTTGGCACAAGAGGTTCTCAGAGCCCCATCTGTGGATGAGAAAGCTAACTCCATACCCCTGGCCTTGGCTTTGCTATGAGATCCCTTCCCTCCACCAGCCCTCAACCTCTTCCACTCCCCTTCTCGCTGTGGAGTGAAGCTAAAGAGAAAGAGTGCTACCTGAACACTTGATGTGAGGTTAAAAAAGAACACACAAGGGGCCGGGCGGTGGCGCTGGAGGTAAGGTGCCTGCGTTAACCTAGGACGAACTATGGTTCGATCCCCCGGTTCCCCATATGGTCCACCGTGCCTGCCAGGAGCGACTTCTGAGCGAATAGCCAGGAGTAACCCCTGAGCATCACCGAGTGTGGCCCAAAAACCAAAAAAAAAAAAAAAAGGAACACACAAAGCCAACGTGGCCGGATGGGAGACTTGGGGACTGGGAGACAGTTCAAAGGGGGTGGACTGTGCACCCTGAATGCATGAGGTCTTGAGTTCATTCCACCCCTGGGTCAGGAATCCCAATCCTTTGAGCAAAGAATGAATTGTAAGGCTGAAATCAAGGGTGGGGACTCCCTAATAAGTGTTTCACTATCTGATGCTCACATGCTCTGATTTCTGTGGGTCTCCCACAAAAGTCTGCATGAGAAGGATGGGTTGCCTTAACCCCCCACCCCTCAACAGGATTCTGTGGATGAGATGTTTGCCAGAGATCAGATTTCATCCCCCAGCTAAGCCTGGAACTCGCCTGAGCAAGGAGAATTTTCTAGGTTGCAACACGCTACTGAGTGCCTAGAAACTTCTTTTTCTTTCTTCTTTTTTTTTTTTCCAAAGACAATGACACGGGAGCCCATGTGCTCTGAGAATATGGATGGTGCTCTTTGCCAGAAATTCATCCCCAGATGCTCACAGCTCTTTCTCCTTTTCTTAATCTCCTTTCAGGAGGCTGGAAGGTGGGTGGAAACTAATTTGCCCAGTGAGATGTGCATTTTTCCACTTAGAAAAAGATGCTTGAATTGAATCTGCTGTTGGATGGCCTTGAGTTACCCTCCCCCCCCACACACACACTCTTTTCCCGTGGCCACTGTGTGGAAGAGCAGACCCTTTTCCTGCCCCCCTCTTGACCTGGGCATTGTCCACAGGCCATTTTCTCAGCCTCCTGGATCCTGGCTGCAGACTGATGGCTTTGCTTTACGATTCTAGTTCTGCGTTGATTTTTTTTTTCCCTTAATGTTTTCTAGGTTAAGGAAGATTTCACACTTATTCTTTGTGAAATCCACACTTGTGCGCTGTCGGAGAGGACTAGAAATCACACAAGAAATTAACCTGTTCAGATCTTTTGGGGGGAAGACACAAAATACAAATGATTTCATTGTCTTAGCATGGAGCTAAACCCCACAAAAGGTGACATTGACCCAAAGCTGGAAACCCCGGTC
>PVKC010007152.1:0-29939 GCA_004027635.1 Crocidura indochinensis
TAACACTATTTGAAAACATAAATGAAAGGAAAGACATTCAGTCTGGCCCTAAGGGGCTTATTTGCCTGTGAGGGAGCCCTGCTTTTCAAAAATAGTGATGGAGTCCACATTCATGACATGTAAAGTTTCCATGGACACTGAATCTTAACAGATGCTATAAAACAGACAAAAAGCCCAGGGAAGCTTTGCAGTTTCAGCCTGTGCTTTTATACAAGCAGAGGAACTGAGTCCGGTTTTGGTTTCCTGTTTGTTTGCTTCAAGCAAAATTCCCCAAATTAGACTATTAAGCAGCTTTTTATGATTGACCATCAGATTATGTGACTTTATGATGGAACAAGTTTCCTTATTTACAGGAGAAATGTAGATTTGTTCCTGGGGGGGAATTCAATGTTGCAGGGTAGGGTACTCTTGGAAGACAACCTCTGTTCTACATGGAACACATAAAGGGACACTCTGACTTCTCCCTTTAAACAAACTTGTATTACTGCCTTCTCTCCTCTAGTGTGGAAGGGCTGGCAATTGATCAAGCCATGCTGTTGGGAGTTCTCCAAGGCACTTGGACAGAGAGATGCATTATGGAATGTACTTCAAAGAAAGGCTCTCTTTGAACACAGATTGTTAAGTAGGTTGATAGATAAAAGCTCAGAATTCTAAACAAAGCTAAATGTTCTTCTTTAGGAAGACAAAATGACTAATTTAGAAGGAATTTTATTTTCAGTAAAATTTCCCTTTGGTGTTCTATAATCTGCTTTCTGAAAAAGATTTTTATGTCAAGTTTTTAATCTTTTTTTTTCTCAACTGCAACTTACACATTGGATGGAGCTAAAAATCATAAGGTCAAAGAATAGGATGACTGACTTCACCTAAATCAGTTTTATGATTTCAACTTCCATATTCCTTTCTTGAAATGTGAAATTCTCATTTGTCTTCATTCTCTAAAGGAACGCCATTTCTATTTGCAAAAGAAGGTTAAACATGAAATGATAAAATGAAGACAAATCGGTGGCTCTATTTGCATTCTTCCAGAACAGACTTTACCCTAAAGGCTCTACATCATAGTGTGGGCCACTCAAGGTCAAATTTAGTCATCTTATTTCTGATGATCTTTTTGTTACAACAAGATTTCTTTATCCTCAGATGAAAAGTCACAGGGATATAATTTCTTCTTGACTAATGAACAGAACCACAAGATTTATCACTTTTTTTTTCTTGGTTTTTGGATCACACCCGACAGTGCTCAGGGGTCGCTTTTGGCTCCATGCTCAGAAATCTCTCCTGGCAAGCTCAGGGGACCATATGGGATGCCGGAATTCGAACCAACGTCCTTCTGCATGAAAGGCAAACACCTTATCTCTATGCTATCTCTCCGGCCCCATATTTATCACTTTTTAAATCAAAGGGTAATGCATTCCTATCTGCTTGCTTATTAAGGAAACAGGCCCAGAAACTGGAAGAGAGGGCTGATGTTATTTTCCTAAGGCTGTGTTATTAAAACCTTGCTTTGCTGTACTTGTCTCCATTCTTTGGAATAATGATTTGCGTGAACTTCTCAGAAAAAATGAGAAAAAAAAATAAAAAGAGACTTTGGATCTTGAAAGCTTTGTATGATCTGCTTCTATCCCTGGCTCCTGTCTGAGACATTCTGCTGTGGCAGACAACTTACCCATTAGGAGCCAGGGGGCAAGCTCTGACTGCATTTAATGTGTGACAGAGTGGTTGGAATCTAGGGTACATTGATTCCTCTATCAGGAAGTACCTCCAAATTCTCCCACCTTTGAAATGATAGGACTACTAAAAAATAAGTTTCTAGTCAAGCGAATCAAACCTTAAAAACAACAATAACAATAACAACAATAATATAATGATAATAACTGAAAAGTGAAGCCAACCTGCCCCAAAAAAAGTTTTACAGAAAAATAGCACCTTTGGTAAAAAGTATTAAAAAAATTTTGGTAGGGTGTCCTTGGGGCTCCAAGTAGACAAGTATCTGTACCACTTGGGTACAGTCTCTCAGAAACCCCATCAGGTTTGAGTGGCTCTGTGTAACTAGCAGAATGGCTATGTATCTAGAGGCTATGGCTAGGGCCATGAGAAGAGCAGATGTCCGAGGCTGTTATACTGAAGGCAACAGAATGAGCTGGAATTTGAGTGCTTCATTGTCAACCTTTCCAAACCCCTCCTCTAATAATAGCTTGGTAAACTCTCTCTGGAATTACCTGCACTCCTACAGCTTTTTTAATTACCATGGTAGACTCCAGAGTGATTCAGGTCTTGATCTGTTTGTTCCTTGCCCAACTCTGATGCAGTTTTCTTACTTTCCAAAGCCTCCAACACCATTCTCAATGTCCCTATCAAAGCACTCCTAGAAATGAAGGCTATGTTTCTTCCTCCCTCCTAACCAGTCACCCCATTTCCTTTATTGCAAAACAAACAGACAAAATAAAACTTGTTGCTCTATAAGCAAATACTGGTGATTTGGCGATTGTAGCAGACATTTGCAGATACTGGACTCAGCGCAGGGAAGAGGAAGTGCCAGGATCAGACAGTTCCCAGATGCCTCTTCATTAGATCTCTTTGGTGTTCACCCTTTTGGTCTTTTCAGCTGTTTCCTTTAAGAAACAAAATAAAGAGTCATAAAAATATTAAAAAACTCATCAACTTTTATATAGTCCTTAAGACTTTTGTGGCCAGCATACAGTGGTAAGGGCATATGCCTAGATGCTCCTGACCTGGGTTTGATTTCTGGTGTCACATGAACCTCTAAGCATCACTAGGCTCTGGAGGCTCCAGAGCACTGTCAAATGTAGTCTGAGCTCCACTGGGTGACCTGAGCATCTCTTGCATCACAGGACCCAAGCAACACTGCATCCTCAGTCTCTTGAATTGAATTACTGGTCCCAAGTGGGAACCCCAGACCTCCTGAGAACCACAAGGATTTATAAAACAGTAAATGTTTCTGTGGATTTTAGTTAGGCTTCATAGCTATCTCCCTCTGTGGATGGCAAAAAACATGAGTACAATAATCATCTTACTCATGTTCATGTCTGCTGTCAGAGCTGACCCCATCTGAACTTCCAGAAAACAGATAAAACATTATTCTTCCATTTTCAAAGTAACAGAGAAGTTACTATATGAAGCTGAATCTGTGTCTAGAGAGTGTTAAGAGGAAATTCCCTGAGCTTGCATCAGGTTTGTGCTACGTTTTTTTTTAGGGGGACCATAGGCATATTAAGGATACTTTCTGTGCTTAATGTCTTTAATCACAAAGTGTGGGTAGCATCTTCTCTGATAAAAGTGGCATGTTTCTCCAAAGACTTTCTCATTTATGGCTAATAAGCATGAGAGAATACTTAACATCATGAGTCATTAGAGAAATCCATGTTAAAACTAACATGAAATGCAACATCTCACCCACTACAAAAGCTAGAATAAAAAAATAACAGACAATAAGAAATGTTGGCAAGGGTTTGGCAAATTTGGAACACTGCTAGCAAAAATATGAAATGGCTCAGCTACCTGGGGAAAAATACTTGGTAGTTCCTCAAAGGGAAAGTCAGAATTAGAATCAAGGAATTTGAGAACTTATATCCACACACAATATGCATGAGATTCACAGAAGTATTATTTATTGGAGTTAAAAAAAAGAAAGAACCTAACTAATCAACTGATGAATGACTAGTCATAACAAAGAATGATTCTGCCTTAAAAGGAATGAAGCTGGAACTGAAGAGATAGCACAGCAGTAGGGTATTTGCCTTGCACCTGGCAAACCAAGGACAAAAGGTGGTTCAACTTCTGTCATCCCATATGGTCCCCTGAGCCAATTGCACCCCCCGCCCATGAAGTATTAACTTATGAGACAAGGATAAAATCTGAAAACACTAAATAGAAGAAATCACACAGGGAACACTGTAATGTTTATAGTTAGAGCTGCTGGATGCTTATAGAATTAGAAAGTAGATTAGTGATTGCCAGTGACTTAGGGGAAAAGAGAATTTAGAGTGATTTCTAATGGTTTTCTATTTTTTTTTTTTTTTTTTTTTTTTTTTTTTTTTGGTTTTTGGGTCACACTCGGAAGCGCTTAGGAGTTGCTCCTGGCTCTACACTCAGAAATCACTCCTGGCAGGCTCGGGGGACCATATGGAATGCCAGGATTCGAACCACCAACTTTTTGCATGCAAGGCAAATGCCTTTACCTCCATGCTATCTCTCCAGCCCCTCTTTTGAGATTTTCTAATTTTTTTTTGGAATAATAAAAATATTCTAAAATAAGCTTGTGGTGAATGTTGGCAATCTTGAGACTATTTTAAAGGAGTGAGTTTTAGGATAAGTTAATTAGTTCTTAATACAAAAAGATATTAAGTAGGAAAAGAATAACAACAATGGTGCCTGCAATCCAATGCTGGAACCCCAGCATTCACATTTCTGGGTACTCTGGCATAGATCCTTACTACAAGCAACTATATTTCCCAAGTGCTTTCTCTGTGCTGGAATTCACTCTGTTCACAGATGGCAGGAAACTCATGATTCATGGTGGCAGCCCTCAGTGAATGAATGTTTTGAATTCGAGGTCAAAATACCTCAGCTGCCTTTCCTAACTGCATGGAAAGTCTGTTCCCAGCATACCCCACAGGACTAAGCTCCATTTATTGCAAAGAAATCAGAGTGTGCACTTTTTATTGCAATGCGCCTCTTCACTTTCCACTTCTTAACTTCCTCTCTGACATTTCTGGGATCGACAGGCAAGCAAATCTGATTGTCTGCATCTGTGAAGATGAAGCTAAAACTGAGATGCTTACCAAAAATGTGCTATTGTAACTGACCACCCACTGTCTACACTGATCATTTATCCATTTTAGATGCAAAAAATTCCTATTCTTGTTGTCACTCCTGGTTTATACCCATCTAAAGGTTCAAGCCTGCTAAAACATGTAAAACCAAAAGATGCGGATAGTCTGCTTTTGCTTAAAAAAATTCAATGAATGATATATACATATAATAAAGAACTATCAATTAATTTGAACAGATATAATTCATGTTAATAATCTTAATATTCAAGTCAAATATTTCACCTCAAAATTTTAGAAGTTCAACATAGCAATTCTTTTCGTTTCCTCATATCTTTATTTAAAAATCGTGATTACGAACATGTTTGTAGTTATATAAACTAATAAAAAAGATCATCCCCCTTCACCAGTGTAATATTAATCATTAATTATAAAGTCCTAGTAATGTCCTCTCTTGGCTTGGTTCGGTGCCTGCAGCCTCTCTGGCCGGAGGGTCTGTAGGTAGCAGGGTAATGACACAGAAATGATTTCACAGGTAGTCAAGATGGAGTTTCAGGAGAAATTCAGATTTATTATAAGTCCCTAACTGCCAAGTGGTACATGGCTTTTAAACTAAGCAGCTTCTTTTCTGCTACTCTGCATCCATTATGGCTACCTATGCTCCCTCTTCCCCCTTCTCCCAGGCAACCCCATTATCCTCTCTCTAAGATACCTCCTCCCCCCCCATCTCAGGTGTGGGCAGGTCTGATCAGCCAGGTGAGATCAGCATATGGCATTGGGGGAGGAGTAACACACCAGTGCAAATTCCTAACGCCAATGCTCTCCATCTCCCTTCCAGGTGGCAATTTTATTCACTGTGCTAAATGAAAGATTCAGTGGTAAACATACCCCAGAGCTTGCCAGCAAGGAGTGGGATCTAGGATATGGATTCTAAGTTACCAAACTGTTTTCTACCCAGCTTGTCATTTAACTAAAAACCTTTTGTTTTCATGTCAGCATTTTTATAGTTTGGAGGAAGTAATTTTTTAAGGGGGGTGGGTTTGGGCCACATCGGGCAGCAACTCCTTACTCTGCACTCAGAAATCACTCCTGGCAGGCTCTGGTGACTATATGGGAAGCCAGGAATTGAACTGGGTTCGTTGGAGACTGGCTGAGTGCAAGGCAACTGCCCTACTGCAGTGCTTTTGCTCTGGCCCAACTAAAAACCTTTTGACTACTAGTGTCACACTCCCCGACAGCCAACTATCTACCAGTCTGTGTGTGGGCAAGAATGGAGTCAGGGAAGAGTAACACTTCATTAGTTCATACTCACGTGCAAACCACTTTTAACTCATTCGCAAACTACCATCTGACTGATGATTACAAATTTACCAAACTGTACATATTGGCCTCCAAGGACTCCAGGAAAATATTATCAAAAGTATATTTTACTATCAGGTATACTATACTAAATTGACTAGTGTATCATGCAGACCCATACTGGATAGTGAGTTCTATGGATCTCTGGGGGCAATAGGAACAATATAAGTGTAGAAGGTTGTTGGAGCAGTATCAGAACTAGCACAGAGGCTGCAACTCACCTGGTGCTTTTGGGATTCCTTGATGTACCTGGTCTTCTCCTCCTCTGTCAGCATCTGCCCCCCTTTCTGATTCTTTCCTGTAAGAAGAACCAAGGCTCAACACAGTGGTGACTTAAGAAAACCAGTCAAGGCTTCACCAATACCTGCTTTTAAAAAATATCACTACAACAACGCATTCCAAACACCATACTTTTCCTCTGTCTTTATCTATTTATTTTAGTTGTTGGGCCACCACCAGCAATGCTCAAAGCTTATTCCAGCAGGGTTCAGGGACCTTCTGGGATGCTGGGGATTAAAGCTGGCTGGCCATGCTGAAGGCAAGTGTCCTTCCTATTTGCTTCAGGCCTCTGGACATTGACCCTACTATCTCCTTCAATTGCTCCAGAACATTCAGGCCAGGAAGTTACCCTGCAGCAAAAATCTATAGAGCAAATCTAAATCCTGATCAGGAAGTTTTCCTTGAACAGTGATTCTCAACCATTTACTAATAGTCCTAGAGCAAATTTCAAAACATAATTGTTTAAACTTCGGGTTTTTTTTGTTTTTTTTTTTAGAGCTTTGGGTTTAATTGCCATAAGGTGAGGTTTAAACATCAGGGTTAATATGCACTCTACAGGAGATTCTAATATGTAGCCAGAGTTGATAAATACTGCATCTAGTGATGGCTCCTGAATTTGAGCAGCAATTAAAAAAAAGTGCTAGAGAAACCGTCCAGAGGATAGGATAGGGCACTTGCCTTGTTCCAATTGGGATTTTTTTTTTTTTTTTTGGTTTTTGGGTCACACCCGGCAGCACTCAGGGGTTATTCCTGGCTCTATGCTCAGAAATTGCCCCTGGCAGGCACAGGGGGCCATATGGGATGCGAACCACCGACCTTTTGCATGAAAAGCAAATGCCCTACCTCCATGCTATCTCTTTGGTCCCCAATTGGGATTTTTAAAGAACAGACTGATATGAAAATGTCTTTGAAGGGAATGTAACCTCTATAATGTCCTTTTAGATTTATGGTTCATACCCTGAGATCTGATCAAATTCCTATGGTACCATTTAGATTCCTCTTTGGACCCACACAGGGTTCTAACCTAGGTCATCCACACAGGGAGAATGAGCTTTATAAGGTTGTGATGTTCTGGAAATGGGAATTATGGAAATGAGGCTTATCATCCAGATAATCACATCTACAGTTTTACAAACCAACTTGATGAGCCTCAGAAATGAACAGCTATCTTTCCAAGTCTAAATGGATCAATTATGCTTGAAGAACCACTGTAAGAGGTTGAGTTAGAATAGAGGAGCTTCCCTGTTGAAGAAGGCTCTGCTTCTGTTTTTCAAATGTTCTCTCTTGGTTTCAGTAGTTACAGGATACTTGACCTGGCAACTGTGACTACCTAACTGACTTAGTTTTAACCTTTAGCAATGTGCAGGCAATTGCTGCTCACAATAAGTTTTTCCTCTCTTCCATTTGTCTCTGAAGGTAGGTTCGCTTCTTGCCTTCCTTGATTAAGAAGAAACTTGGACATTGGGAGACTATGATCCCCTCAGTAGCACTAAAATCTATCTGTATTGTTGGTTTCCTTTCTTAAATCTCTTCTTAGGTCTCTGATCTCTGACTCCCAGGTGAGTTTGATTCTCATCTCAGAATTAGCTTGCTTCAACCAACTTTAAGATACCATTCTGTTCATTCCATCTGGTATAAATTCAGGTCTTAGTACCTATCAATAGAACTTTCCTTCCAAGCCCATGGGCACCTTCCACTGTAGACCCAGCAAGAAACCTGTCTCATCTCCAAGCTGCCTTGTAACTAGTACTCAATTTTCATTCAAATCCTTCTTGGCTAGAGAGATAATACAGGTATTAAGATACTTGCCTTGTATGTGGTTCACCCCAATTTGATCCCCATCACTACATATGGTTCCCCAAGTACTTCTAGGATTAATTCCTGAACACAGTGTCAGGAGTAAGTTAACCATGATATGGCTCACTGGTCTGGCCCAAATACTGCATTGCCACCAGTGTTACAGTCTCTTGATCTTTGGTAACATTGTAGTTTTGGGCTCTAATGGAATTTTAAAGGCTCCAGTAAACATGATTATGATTTTTCCACGGTCTCCATCCTTCATCCCTAAACTACATCTGACATATGTATCCTCCCTGCTTTCCCTGGCCCATTCTCTAGTATCACAGCATTTTTTTAATGTTAATTTAACTTTATTAGTATATATTAATCAAAAGAAAATCTATTAATATTTCCTGCTTTTTGGGCCACACCCAGTAGTGCTCAGGGCATCATATGTTATACTGGAGATTAAACTGGGTAAGTGGCATGGCAAACACCTTGCCAGCTAAAATGTCTTTCTAGCCCCTGGATAGTTCTGATTTTGCTGGGTATAGATGGCAAGAATGAGTTTTTTAGTCTTCTAGACAGCTGAATTGTTTACGTATAGAATTTTCTAAGCTGTCTAAAGAAGGAAGTAGAGTAAGTGTGTAGAAGGGTGACTACCATATAGTTCTTACTGAATGTCTGCATTATTATTATCATTTCTATTCAAATTTCATAGTAACATCTAATCTTGGTCTTGAATATTTTGTTCTAAACCTTTTGGGTTACTTTGGAATATAAAACATCTTTGATGAGGTTTTTTTTTTTTTTTTTGCCTTTAATGCTATTCACTGTGAATGCCACTGAAATCTGAGTATTAGATGCTTCCAGGTACTAAAATTTTAACCCTAATTTCTCTCTCTTAAGACTTCTCTCCTGGTGGTTTCACTAAGCATGCTTTCTCTCCACTATTTCCTCATGCCCAAGACTCAGCTCACCATCACAGGTCATGGCTGTGCACACCCAATTTCCACAAGCACAGACGCAGCGGTTACAGTCTACTTCAGTCTCGGCACCATCTGCATACGTTTCATCTTCCAGGGCACATTCTATTGATAGCAGAAATAAGGAATAACAGTTTAGGTGTGTTTGTGGAAACACAGTCATAATCTGTGCATCCTCTCCTTTTTCCTGAAGTTCAATCCTCTCTATTTTGGTCCTTTCGATATTCCCTATAATTTCTTTTTATTTTTTGGACCACACCCAGTGACACTCAGGGGTTACTCCTGGCTATATGCTCAGAAATCACTCCTTTCTTGGGGTACCATATGGGATACCGGGGATAAACCGAGGTCCATCTTGGATCAACCCCATGAAAGGCCATCACCCTACTGCTACACTATTGCTCCAGTCCAATTCCTTATTTCTTAAATTAAACATACTCTTCTCTGGAGGGTTGTAGGCTGGGTTGAGGCACTTGAGGAACTCTTGGAAGCTGAGTTTCCAGTCAGCATTTTCATCAGAAAATTCAATGAGAGCATCGACACACAGTCCTCTAAAACAAGACCCAAGAGAAATAAGTCAGCAAGAACATAGTTTCACTTCCAAAGGAAGTCTGTAGTATCACCATCACAAATTCCTGGGACAACATTGTAGAGAGAACAAACTTCACTGGCAAGACCTGTATTTGATCCCCATCCCCAGCACCCCCAAATTCCACCGAGATGGACCTCTGAGCACAGAATTAGGAGTTGCCTCCCTGAGCATAAAGACTGGAAAAAACTGCCAACCAACCAAGCAATACACTTTGGATCTCCTCATGGTTAATAGAAACTTCTATGCTGACCTCCTGAAACCATGACCAATCCTGACTCTCAAATTTATGCTTATGATACCAGATGTCAAATCACTCAAGCTGTTTAAATGTTCCTTTCAGGACACTAAAGATTCCTGGCTGAGGTTGTGCACTTTAACAAAAGTTTTCACTTTCCATTAGCAATTGCTAATGTATGTGTCAAATCAAATGAATAGAAAAACAAAATAGGAGGGAGAGGAACAGATGAAAGATGAGATGTGAAAACAGCCTGGAGCTCAAGTCAGCATCATCACCATTAACTAAGCTAAAGTTTCACTGTAAGCTACCTCACTCTCCTGCTTGGCCTGGATTTCAACCTTGGCTCAGTAATTTTCTACTGAAATAGCCTGAAGTTAGTTATTCAACCTTTTTAAATTTGTTTTCTCATCTGTAAATAAAGGACAAAATGTTCTTGTTCCCTGGCAATGTAATGAAGCACAAACTTTGAACTTGTAAAATAGTATCTAGTTTCTGACTATCAGAATTTGGAAAGATTATATTTTAAATCTGTGGCCTATTAAGAAGACTTCTAGAATATAGGTTTCATGCTTTGTATGTATTTCTTTTGAATAAAATAAGGTGCATTGGCCTATTTTTAAGTTTTACCACAGTAGAAATCTCTTAGGAAGTTTTTTGTTTTGTTTTGTTTTGGTTTGGTTTTAGGGGCACAACAATGCAGGGTATTTCTATTTCGTGTTTAGGGGCCACTACTGACAGTATTTCAGGGACCATGACTATCAAATTTCTTGTGGGTAATGGCTGTGCTCCAGCTCAGTGAACTCTCTCTGCAGTCCAGAATAACTTTTGCTGTTTGTTTTTATTTTTAAATATTTACTCTGCACTAATACTGAGAGACAAGGAGAGAGAGATTTTCATATTTATGATTATTAGAAATCTCCAAGTAAAAAAAAAAAGCACCATTATTTTAAAAATAAGAATTTAAGGGGCCCCGGAGATAGCATGGAGGTAAGGTGTTTGCCTTTCATGCAAAAGGTCATCGGTTCGAATCCGGGTGCCCCATATGGTCCCCCGTGCCTGCCAGGAACAATTTCTGAGCATGGAGCCAGGAGTAACCCCTGAGCACTGCCGGGTGTGACCCAAAAACCAAAAAAAAAAAAAAAAAAGAATTTAAGCTATTTCAGATCAAAAGTTCGATTATACTTTAATTACATTAGATTACAAATTACAACCATTAAAAATCACCAAAACTCACAAACACCTTTGCATTGATTATGACCTTGGTAATTAAGTTTAAAATAACATTTTTTGAAATTTCTGGCTCAAAACAATAACTATTTGATTCGATAATAATAGTACTCAAGATACAAGTTCATAATGTCCACAGACTAGAGAGGAACAGAATTCCTATTCTACTTTTTGCCTGTTTTGGTTTCTGGGCCACACACAACATGCTCAGGGATTACTCCTAGCAAAGTTCAGAGAATAAACCCGGACTTGCAAAGCAAACATCCTAGCCCAGAGTCTCCCCTTCTGCTTTCTACTTTACCCTGGCATTGGTGTCCCCTCTTCAGGGTTCAATCATCCACTCATCTAGCCTTCTTCTCATGTACCTCACCACCCTACCTCCTCAGTCCACTCACCTCAGCAGCTTGTTGTTCTCCTGGTCTGCATATGTGCTGATGTTGATGGCAGTTTCATTCTGCTCCACAAACTTCAGAAATTCAGCAGAGTCCAGGCGAGAGTCATCATTATCAAAGTTCTAAAAAAAGGATAAAGACATCTTTCAAGAATAGTTTGTAAAACCCTCATACCTTCAATGCTGCACTGTAGATTTGGTTCATCTCCAATTTATTTTGTTCTTGGACACATTCCAACCACACCTCAAAAAGTGACCAAAGCCCTGGGTAGGTGGCACTTAAGATGAGTGTATGAAAGTGGAGGACAGCAGGCCTTTCAAACCCAGACCATGGTCAGAAGAAGGGAAGCCGGGCACAGCCCTGCACTGTGTTGCATAAGAAGCTAGGATGACCATTCCTGACATTGGCATGCTGACTGACATCTTAGGGTTTACCTTTGGTTTTAGAGCATCACCAGCCCATGGCCTTCAACTCTACTGAACAGGAAGTCTCTGCATTGTTAATCAGATTCAGATGTGGAGATCTGATGCTGAGGAGGACTTAAGCAAGCTTCCTCAGATCTGGGAATCATAGGAATCTTTCTTACTGCTTGTTCCCAGCTTCTGGCCTGCTATCACCTTTAACTCTTATAACACTACCTAAGTAATTGGTCCAGTGAGAGGTCAAAGGCAATGAATAACCTGCAGACAGAGGGAGTACACAGCACTCTCCATTCAACCCTCTGCCTTGAAAGTTCAAGAGAGAGAGCATGGGACTGTCCAGTGCTTGGGCAAGATATTGAATTGAGATCTGAACCATTTCGAACCATTCAAAAAGCTTGTGGGTTTGGTTTCAAAAGCTTTGATAAAATTCCAAGATACAGATATTTTCCTAGAGCTAGAGAGATAGTACAGGGTTTAGGACACTTACCTTACAGATGGCTACCCTGATTAGATCTCCAGTACCAAATATGGTCCTTTGAGCACCATATGGTGCTTAAATATGATCCTTTGAGCTCGGGAGTGATCCCTGGACACAGATACTTTCCCAAATAATAATATATGCTTTTACAAATTTCTTATTTTAAAGGTGTCTCACCCTGCTGTCCCAAAAAAAGAATCAATAAGCTCGTGCTATTTTCAAGGATTTCTCTAGGGATGTGAGGGATTCTTAAGGGGAAAAATCTCTCCAGATTTATGGGGAGAAGGTAAAGATACATCCCTTTTCTCTCCTTGCATGAATGTCCCATGTTTATGTCATTATTCAAAGCACGTAGAATCATGTGTACATGTAAAAACAGTGTAGGCCTTTGCTTAGGACCTATGTGTCATTAACTTTCTAATTCTATATAAAACCATCCAGATGCTTTCTAGACACTATAGGTTTACCCTGAGAAAAGTTCCTTAAATGATCAATGATCACCTTTTTAGGCTTTTATAATGAATGAAGAAAAAGGTTAGCCAGATGTCATCCTTAGCACTAAGAGCAGAACTTTCCTGAGAGCAAATGTTGCAAGTCCTGGACAGATCCGATCAGAGAAACCCTCACAGACTTGACATCATCAAGAACTGCTAAAGTACCAGGAGACAGTGGAACCATGGAGGAAGCCTTAGCAAGCTCCAGAGCCTAGCAACTATAGCTTAGAAAGTTCTCAGAAGACAGTGCTGAGTGAAAATTCTTCACGCTTTGTGGGTCTGTATTATGGGGAGGGCACAATCAGGCTACATGAGCTTTTATCTGATCAGGACTCAATTGGGCCTCTGCAGTCATATCTGTAGTGAATTCACAGCAAAATGGGTTTTGTACATACTCCAGAAACAGCCGAGAGCAAGTGGCCAGGGAATGTCTATATTTGTCATGACCTTGGACCATGAACTATGAACCTCTGAAAGTCCCTGGCCTTTGTTTGTGGTCAGCTGTAGAACTGTGGCCTGTTATTAGGGAATCTATAAAGTACTTGTATTTCCCAAACCTGTATTTCATAGATCTAACTGTGCCATAACAACCCTTTTCATGTATATAACCACAGGTTGTAAAAAGGCACAAAGGTGTATTATGAAACACATAATAAGATATAATATAGGGATGAAGGCCAGGTGTGCCCTCATGTACAGGTGCCAGGGCTGTGGGAGCGATATCAGGCACAGGAAAGAGGAAGGTTTGTTTCAGTTTCTGCTCTGGCTGCCAGAAGTCTGCCAGAGGAGTGCAGGTCATGTGTGACAAGGTCCTGGCTCATTTTCTCTAGGTCTTCTCTCTTTATGATAATTTCAGCATGGCTAAATCATCAGTTGAGGTGAGAGTCAGATTTTGATCTTTACTTGTGTCCATGTTTCATATTTTGATCAGACTTGCTTTTCAGTGAAGTGGAACTTAGGCTGAAGAGGCAGGTTAAGTCACTGGTTCACAGTTTCTCTGAGAGATAAGGCTTTCACCAAGAGGTTAACTATTTGCTTGTGCTAGTCTCCTCTTTAAATGAGTGCACTGCATGGGAATCTCATCATCTTAAAATAGTGATGTGAAAGATCAAAAACCAAAACAAAGGACCATCTAGTACAGCAGATAGAGTGATTGCATTATAAGAACCAATCTGGGTTTGATCCCTGGTATGTCATATGGTCCCATGAGCCTGCCAAGAGTAACCCCTGAACACAGAGCCAGAGTAACCTTGAACACAGCTAAGTGTACCCCTAACTCTCCTTTTTGTTCTAAAATAGAACAAAAGAAAAATCAGGGGCTGGACTGATAGCACTACAGTAAGGTATTTGCCTTACATGCAGCCGACCTGAGTTTGATCCTTGGCATCCCATATAGTCCCCTGAGCCTGCCAGAAGCAATTTCTGAGTGTAAAGACAAGAATAATCACTGAGTGCTGCTGGATGTGGCCCCAAACAACAATAACAACAAGAATAACTAGGGCTGGAGAGAGAGCACAGAAATTAAGATACTTATGTTGCATATGGTTTACCCCAGTATAATCCCTGGCACTACATATGATCCCAGACACATACAAGTCTTACTAGGAATGATCCATGAGCACAGAGACAGAAGTAAGTCCCAAGCACTGTTGGTGTGTGGCCCCCATGCTAAGAACAAACCAATGAATGAACAAGATCAAACCACAACAATTTTAAGATTCCAGAACAAAAGAAAGAAGGAGGTAGATAAATTCTGTGAAAGGTGTCAACAGTATGGTGATGGGTATAGTTAGACAACCAGTGAAAAACATAAATGTATTCCACAACAGATGTACAACTATAAGGCCAAAACAAATGCTATGTTATAAATAAAAATGACTTGAATACAAATAGAGAGCAAAACTTCTCTTTTGGGGGCTGGAAAGATGGGGAAGGCATTTGCCTTTCACTTGGCTGACCCAAATTCAATTCCCAGCACACCAAAATGGTCCATTGAGCCTTCCTAGAGTGATCTCTGAGTGCAGAGCCAGGAATAAGGTACAAGCACAGCCAGGTATGCATCTCCAAAACAAACAAACAAAAAAGAGAGTAAACATATTTAAAGACAGTAACTCAAAAAGTTGTAAATGATCAATAGATTTGTATTTTTATCCACTTTAGTGTATTTTACCCACTCTTTCTGGGGTTCTCAATACCAGGTCGAATGGCTCATGTTGAGCACCTTCATTGTCCAGAGTTGCACTGAATCTGGAATGATTAGATCAGAAACATCAGGAGGCACATGAGATTATTTGTGCCTGGAAAGGAAGTAACAGAAACTCTACCTGGATATGTGTCCGAATATAAAGTGCTATCAGTGCTTTGCCTAATATAGGGCATGTATATTTCTATATGTGGTTATGTGTGTGCGTGTGCGTGTGAGCACATGCGTGTACACAACCTCATGTGCTTCTATGTGTGGTATTTTATCTCTGCATGTGATGCCATCACATATATTTTACAAATGTGGGCTTTTTTTCTTTTTGGGGGTGATATTTGCTCTCAGGACTTACTCCTGGCTCTGGTGTTAAAGATCACTCTATGCCTGTGCTCTTGTCAATGAATAGGAAGAACACTCTAAACAGTTATTTTATTTTATTTTATTTTATTTTTTGTTTTGTTTTTGGGTCACACCCGGCAGTGCTCAGGGGTTACTCCTGGCTCTACGCTCAGAAATCGCTCCTGGCAGGCTTGGGGGACCATATGGGATGCTGGGATTTGAACCACTGACTTTATGCATGCAAGGCAAACGCTTTACCTCCATGCTATCTCTCCAGCTCTAAATTGTTATTTTAATAACTACCTGCAGGATTCTAAAGATCTCCCTGCCATGAAAGATCTCTGATTATTCTTTTACTAATTACTCTGTATTCTTTGCTCCATTGTCCTTTTGGAAACAGTATCATTTCTGTCCTCAAATGAAACAAACTCTTCTATGCAACAAGATGAGAATAGAAATACGTTGGTTTAAGAAAAATACTAAACCTATGAAATGCAAACCAATGAAGAAGGGCTCATTGCTCAAGATAACAACTCAGAAAAGTCAGACCGGACAGGGAAGAAGCTGAGCAGCCAGTTTCAGAATTAGCTTCTGTATCAGCAGCTAATCCGATAGGTGCCAGAGGAGGCATGACATAGATCTTGGCTACATTTCTCATGGATAGGATTCTTTTTTTTTTTTTAAATAACTTTTATTGTGACCAATGCGAGTTATGACAAATCTTTCACAGTAATACTTAAGGTACATAGTGACATTGAATCAGGGGCATTCTCACCAACAGTGTTGTCCTCCCTCCACCCCTGTTCCCAGTATCCCTCTGCTTTGCCACCGGACTGTTAGTATAACTGGTCCCTCTGTGCATAGTTTGTTGTAGGTTGGGTATTGATTCTGTCATCGTTCACTTTGGGTTTGGTGTTTAAGTCTGATCATTTTTATTTCTGCTCTATGTTTATCTGACTGTTTGGTCCTGGTACCATCCTTTTTTTTTTTTTTTTTGGTTTTTGGGTCACACCCGGCAGTGCTCAGGGGTTACTCCTGACTCCATGCCCAGAAATTGCTCCTGGCAGGCACGGGGGACCATATGGGGCACCAGGATTCAAACCGATGACCTTTTGCATGAAAGGCAAACGCCTTACCTCCATGCTATCTCCCGGGGCCCCCCCATCCATTTTTCCCCCTCAATTTATGAGGCAGAACAAGATGATTCAAGTTATATGGTTCTGTTTGGAAAATAAAATTCCCAGGAGGAGTCCATCTAGAGGTTATAAATAACAATTTAAAAGAAGAAAGGGAAAAAAGAAGAAAAACATAACAAAAAAACCCACAAAAAAAACAAACAACAAAAACAAAAATCAAACAAAAAATGAAAATCAGCAACTACAAAAAAGCACCACAGCATCAAAGACAACAAACAAACAATAACCACGAGAACGAAAGAAAGAAAAATGGATAGGCATCTTAAGGCCTTTATAGTTTTGATTGTGTAGACATACATGCCTTAGACCCTAAGGCTTGGCATCTATGCTCCACTGTCTCCCCTTATCACTTGTGATGAGGAAACACTTTGGGATTCTATATAATTCTCTATTTCCTTATATCTGGGATAATGATCAGGCAACAGAAGAGTCTCCCTGGCTCTGGTGCTGACCCAACTGTAGATTACCTTGAAGTATTTGTCTAGGATTTCACTGTAGTTGCTGCCTTTAGAGAACCAGCCATCTGGAATGATCTCTGCTTCTAGCCACTGAATGATGCGATGACGGAGCTCATCACGGTTGGACTGGTAGCACACAACTGCAAAAGAGGAGCAGGGAGTGAGTTGGGCAGTGGGGAAAGAGCCCTGTTCTCACCCAGCATCACCTGCCACATGCTTGGGAATTTTGCACTTGTCATCTTGTGTTACCTCCAGGGAAACAAGATGAACATGTGCATTTTTACAAAGATACACACTGGAAACTAACTCAGAATTCAGGCTCCTGTTTCTTAAAAAAAAAAAAGAGTCTATACTAAAAACATTGAAACAGAGACTATGCTACTTAGGTAAGAAAAAGAGAAGAGAGGCTAGAGAGATAATATGGTGGTTAAGACACTTGTCTTACATGCAATCCACCTGGTTTCAATTTCCATCACAACACATGGTTTCCTGAGTGATTCCTCAGTACAGAGCCAGGAGTAAGCCCAGAACACAGGTGGGTGTGGCCCCAAAACAAAAAATAAAAATGTAGAGTAGAAAAATAATTTCCATTAACTTAGAAGTTCTACTGATTGAATGATTAATCAATAGAAAAGTTCTCCTGGCTCAAAAAAGAGTTAAAACGAAAGAATTCATGAGTCGATTATTATTTTTTTATGCCACTATTTTTTTAAGTTTTCTTTGTTAGTTTTTTCCTTCTCTTATCTACTCGGCTTATCAAAAGCTTTCACTCACTTGAAATTTTACACCATTTGCATTATTCTTTGTTACAAAGGGCAGAAAATGTGGCCAATGAAAGCTGGGTTGAAATCCTTCTCTGAACAACTGTTTTAGGACACATGGTGACAACAGGTGGGGCGAGAGTCAGGTACACAGGTACAAAATGGGGGTAAAATTTCCTTGACAAAAGGGAATTCCTGGGAGGCAACATGTGCTGGGTTGTGCAAAGGCCAGTGAAAAGGGCAACATAAGTAGGAAAATTCACATCATATCACTGGGTTTCTACTTTCCTCACTTCTGAGCAACTAACAGCATGCAGCAACTTTACTAGGCAATTAATCGTTAAGGAAAAGTACTCAATAAGGATGTCTATAACTATAATTATGTTTATAACTATAGCCTATGATAACAATTTAGTTTACCAAGTTTAATTTCCAGCTCTGTTGGATGTGGCCCCAAATTCAACAAGAATAAAAATCAGGCCAGAGTGATAGTACAGCAGATAGGTCACTTGCCTTGCATGTTGCCCATCCAGGTTGAATCCCCGGCATCCCATATGGTCCCTTGCACCCTACCGGGAGCAATCCCTTAGCTTAGAGCCAAGAATAACTCCTAAGCACTGCCATATTTGGCCGAAAGACAAAACAAAACAAAACTCCCCCCAAACCAAAACCAAAACAATAAAATCCAATAACAATGGGGCTAGATAAAGTATGTTGGCATTTTTAAATTTCTTCTTTCAAGAAAGTGTACATCTCAGGAGTTCTAAATGTGATAGTTTTCCTGTCTTAGCAGTTCAATCACTTCTCAGCAAAAATAGAAAACAGCACCGATGTGCTGACCTAAACAGCCGCTTTAAATGTCAGCTTAAAAAAAAGTGCAGTTTTGTAGTTTTTTTTTGAACTGTGTTGAAGGACTAGTTCTGGGTCACAGGTTCTGATCTTGTGAACTTGGGCAAGAGCTATGGAACACAAAATTGCCCCCATGAAAGAAATTTGCTTTCATCTTAGCATACCGTGAAAAACAAAAACAAAACAGAAACTTACCTGGGCTGGCAGATGGGCTTACAGATTTCTTTTCTGCAAGATAAAAGGAGAAAACACATTATACAAAATTAAAAATATGAAAATTATATGGTGTCGGAGTTAACACTATACACTAGGGGAAAAATATCTGTAATATGTTTATTCATTTGTCTCTGTCCATCATCCAAAGTCTAAATATGATGATCATATTTTAAAATTATTTTTAATATCTTTATTTAGGCACCATGGTTACAAATATGTTTGTAGTTGGGTTTCAGTTACAAAAAGTACACCCCTTCACCAACGCAAACTTACCACCATCAATGCCTTTCACCTCCCACTTCCCTACCTTCTATTTCTCTCACTATCATTGTCATGATAGTTGTTATCAAGTTATTTCTCTAACTACACTCACCAATCTTTGTAGTAAACTTCATATCATGGGCTGGTCCTTCCAGTCTTCATCTCTATTGTCTCTGAGTATTATTATCATATTGTCTTCTTTTTCTTAAATACTACAGATGAGTGAGACTATTCTGAGTCTTTCTCTCTCCTTCTGACTCATTTCACTCAACATAAGTTTCCATGTCCATTCATATATAGAAAAATTTCATAACTTCAGTTTTCTTTATAGCTGCATAGTATTCCATCATTTAGATGTACCACAGTTTATTTAGCTATTCACCTGTTGTTGGGTATCTGGGTTGTTTCCAGATTTTGGCTATTGTAAATAGCACTGCAATGAACATAGGCATACAGTGGGCATTTTATATTGTGTTTTTGTATTCCTAGGGTATATTCCTAGAAGTGATATTGTTGGATTATACAGAAGCTCAATTTCCAATTTTTTGAGGAATCTCCATATTGTTTTCCAGAAAGACAGAACTAGACAGTATTCCCACAATAGTGAATGAACATTCCTTTATTCCCACATTCCCTCAGCACTGATTGTTCTTCTTTGTGATGTGTGACAGTCTCTTTGGAATGAGATGGTACCTCATTGTTGTTCTGATTTGCATCTCCCTGATGATTAGTAATGTGGAGCATTTTTTCATGTGCCTTTTGGCCATCTGTATTTCTTCTTTGAGGAAATGTCTGCTCATTTCTTTTCCCCATTTTTTGACAAGGTTAGAAGTTTTTTCCTTGCTAAGTTCTGTCAGTAGCTTGTGTATCTTAGATGTTAGCTTTTTAGCTGATGGGTATTGGGTAAATAGTTTCTCCCCTTCTGTGGGTGACCTTTGTATCCTAGTCACTGTTTCCTTTGAGGAACAGAAGTTTTTCAGTTTAATGTAGTCTCATTTGTTTATCTTTGCTTCTACTTTTTTGAGTAGTTTTTCCTCCTTGAAGATGCCTTTTGTCTCAATGTCATGGAGTGTTTTATCTATGTGTTCTCCTATATACCTTATGGTTCTGGGTCTATTATCAAGGTCTTTAAAACTTTCAACAAGATGGGAATGGAAGGAAGTTTTCTCATTATAGTTAAGTCCATTTACCACAAGCCCATGGATAATATATGCAATAAAACAAAGTAAAAGCCTTTCCTCTAAAATCTGGTACAAGACAAAGCTGTTCGCTCTCACCACACCTATTCCACATAGTACTGGAAGTATTTGCCATTGCAATTAGGCAAGAAAAAGATATCAAGGGCATACTGATAGGTAAGGAAGAAGTCAAGCTCTCACTGTTTACAGATAACATGATACTATATTTAGGAAACTCTTAAAACTCTACTAAACAATAGATTCATATAGAAACAATAGACATAAATATATATCTATATCTATCTATCTGTAGATATAGATAGGCATAGATATATCCATATATAAAATAAAAACAATATAGATTTATATAACAAACTTGCAGGCTACAAAATTAACATACAAAAATCAATGGCCTTATACACGAATAATGATAGAGAAGAAAAGGACTTTAAAAATCAATCCCATTCACAACAGTGCCATAGAAACTTAAATACCTTAGAGTCAACTTAACTAAAGAGGACCAAAGGGGGGTATTCTGCTTATAACAGAAACCCAACTACAAATATGCTTGTAATCATGGGGCTTAAATAAAGATTTTATAAAACAAACAAACAAACAAACAAAAAAAAACAAAGAAAACCACAAAACACTGCTTCAAGAAATAAGAGGCCACAAGGAAATGGAGACACATATCCTTTTCATGGATTGGGAGGTAAAGGCAATACTCTCCAAAGCATTGTACAGATTTAATGCAATACCTCTAAGAATACCTATGACATTCTTCAAAGAAGTGGGTTAAACACTATGAATATTCATTTGGAACAATAAACACCCACGAATAGCTATAGCAACCCTTAGGGAAAAAAAAATCACTTTCCCCAACTTTAAATTGTACTACAAAGCAATAGTCATTAAAACAACATGGTATTGGAATAAAGACAGACCCTTAGATGGATGGAATAGACTTGAGTATTCACAGAATGTTTCCCAGACATGCAATCAATTAATCTTTGATAAAGGGGCACGAAATGCAAAATGGAGCAAGGAAAGCCTCTTCAACAGTCATGTTAGGACAACTGGTCAGCCACATGCAAAAAAAGTGAACTCGGACCTCCAACTTACACCACGCATAAAGGTCAAAGCCAATTGATTATGTTGATCTTATTTTGCCTGTTTCATTTAATTCATTTTTGCACAACTAAGATGGTTTGGCTCATATTTTCCTCTCAGGATGAAGGAGAAGGTGGGTGCATGAACTCTGAGAATTCATCAGGAATATTTATAGAAAGGGAATGGTACCCACTAGGTACGAAACAACTTCTTATTTTCTTCTTCTTCTTCTTCTTCTTCTTCTTTTTTTTGGTTTTTGGGTCACACACGGCAGTGCTCAGGGGTTACTCTTGGCTCCATGCTCAGAAATTGCTCCTGGCAGGCACGGGGGACCATATGGGGCACCGGGATTTGAACCGATGATCTTTTGCATGAAAGGCAAACGCCTTAACTCCATGCTATCTCCCGGGCCCCAACTTCTTATTTTCTAAGGGAAGAGCAGGACCAGAAAAATCTGGGTAAGGAAGTCAATTGGCAGGAAGCTGATATCCAATTAGACTGGGAAGCCCTCCTTCTTCTAATGACAGTAGTCAGGTGCCAAAAGAGAAAATATAATACTGTCAGGGCTGACAGTGTCCATTGAAATGTAGACAGCTTGAAAAAGGTGAAAATAACCTGCTTTGTAAAAAAAAAGATGCATAATCTTTTTGGTCTGTTTTTGGTTCGCATCTGGTGGTACTCAGTGGTAGTACTGACTTGCTCAGGAGCAAACCCCCAGCTGTGCTTATGAAAACTATGTGGTGCAGTGTATTTGAATCAAGATTGTAACCACCACAGTTACGTGCAAGGCAAGTGCCTTGCCTCCTGCACTATTCCTCTGACCTACAAAATTCATTGGGACTCTTCCTTATTATTACTAATGTGCTTCCTTTATCCTCAATGAAGGTACAGACAGTGCTAGAAGCTTGTCTGGACAGGGTGTGGAGGGCTGGGAGGCATGCGTAGGTGTGTGTAAAAAACCTTGGACAGAGTCTTGGGCTACCCAAGGTATACTTAACAGGCTCAGAAGCACTAAGAAAATGTGTCTCCAAGCAACTGTGGGAGGTCTCCATGGATTTAATTCCCAAGGTCAGGGTAAAAGGAACTGCTGGTAGCTCAACCACATAGCTATTACCTAGCACCCTGTGGCTGGAGTTACGTATGGGGATAACATACTTACCTTTGCAGTGTCCATCATAGTCCACCTGGATTTTGGATCCAGTGAGGCAGGCATCTCTATGCAGCTCACAGTGGTTGAGGTAGGTCTTGCCATTGCTGCCACACACAGGTCTCTTGTGAGGTTTGCATTGCTGAAAAGAGATCCATAGATGATGTTGGTATGGTCAAGGTGCACCCCCTTGAAAACCCGCACTGGAAAGGGTCCTAATATGAAGCAACGCCTGCTGAGGAAGAAGGGCCTCAATCCACCAGGATATCAGAACATAGCAGTTCCTAGTTCTGTCATCAATAAAACCATTTAAAGCTTGGATGGATCAGAGTACCTCTTGGGGCACATTGTCCTTGGGCTGATCTGAGCAAAAGGTCATCTCTTCCATTCATTATGGAAGAGTTGCTATTAAGTAAGACAATTAATTAGAAGTGAGGACTATGAGCTATACCACTCCTAAGGAATATACCCTAGGAAAACAAAAATACAATACAAAAACCCCTTCCCTACACCTATGTTCATTGCAGCATTATTTACCATAGCAAGACTCTGGAAACAACCAAGATGCTCTTCAAAAGACGAATGAATAAAGAAACTGTGGTACATATACACAATGGAATATTATGCAGCTGTCAGAAGAGATAAAGTCATGAAATTTTCCTATACATGGATGTACATGAAATCTATTAGCTGTGTGAAATAAGTCAGAGAAAGAGAGAAAGACGCAGAATGGTCTCACTCATCTATCGGTTTTAAGAAAAATGAAAGACATTCTTGCAATAATTTTCAGAGACAAAAGAGAGGAGGGCTAGAAGATGCAGCTCACGACATAGAGCTCACCACAAGGAGTGATGAGTGCTATTAGAGAAATAACTACATTGAGAACTATCCTAACAATGTGAATGAATGAGGGAAGTAGAAAGCCTGTCTTGAGTACAGATATGGGTGGGGTGGGGAGGAGGGAGATTTGGGACATTGGTGGTGGGAATGTTGCACTGGTGAAGGGGGGTTGTTCTTTACATGACTGAAATCATACAACTACAATCACGTGTGTAATCAAGATGTTTAAAGAAAGATTAAAAAAAAAGAAGTGAGGACTATGGTTTCTCTGCTACTTTGTCACATTGTAGGAAGTCTTTAGATGATTTCAGTCTATAAAGTTCCAACATTTTATAACACAAATTCCAGAGTTGAGAGTTGAGCTGTAAGTGTGGCTATTGAAAGGCACACAGACATGTATATACATGTATGCACAAACACCCACACACACGCACACACACAAACACACACACATTACTGCCACCACATATACATTGTTTTGTATTTTTGAACCATTTCTTTTCCTCGTCATAATGGAAGTGTCTGTTGTATGGCTAGTGGGACAGGGGAACCTGATTAGAGAATCATTTTGGATAAAGAAATGGACTAAAGTTAATTTGGCAGTTTGGTTCTACTTTGGTTTTTAAAATTACAAATATTTTGTAATCATGGTGTTTAAATAAAGGGATTATTTATTTTTTAAAAAAGAAACAACTAAAAAAAGTGTGCCATAGACACACTTGTACAGACAAGCTTTGTTTCTCTAGACTTCTTTAGTTTTTCAAAGGAGAAGGGGGAAACAAATTCAGTTCAGACATTAAAGGCATTGATGCAAGGAGAACCAAATGAATTGGAAAGAAACACTAGAACTGGACGGCAGACCAACTTCTTCAGTTCACAGATGCTAACAAACACTAAGTCCAAAGTTCAATTTGACTTAACCACTACTCAAAACTGGACTTTTACTATGTGCTAGACAAAAGAGAAGTCCACTATATTTCTGCATAGTATCCAGTGGAAATGAATTTTCTCAAAACTCTAATGCCACCTTTATAGATTCTAAGCCCAGGCTCATGTCTCCATCTAGAGGCAAAGTACCTCTACTGAGGCACTTCCAGGTTCCCAGCAGATGTGGGATTCAGATTTCTTTGTGTGTGTGTGTGTGTGTGTGTGTGTGTGTTTTTGGGGGGGGGTCACCCCAGCAGTGCTCAGGGGTCACTCCTGGCTCCATGCTCAGAAATTGCTCCTGGCAGGCACGGGGGACCATATGGGGCACCGGGAATCGAACCGATGACCTTTTGCATGAAAGACAAACGCCTTACCTCCATGCTATCTCCCGGGCCCCTCAGATTTCTTTTATACTTTAATGTTTTACTTTTGGTTTTGGGTCACAATTAGCAGTGCTCAAAGTTTACTTCTGGCTTTGCACTCAGGTTTCATTACTGGAGGTGTTTGACTATATTGAAAATCAGGATAGAATCCAGATCAGCTCAGTACAAAGGCTAGTACCCTACCCACACTATTTCTCCTCCCTGAATTCATATTTCTGAGCTAAAAGACATCTTTCCCAGGGCCACAGATCAGGATCCCTCTTCTAGGAATGTATTTATTGAAAGGAAGATGGATGCCTTTCCAGGAAGTGGGTGTCTAGTCAGATGAGCACATACCTAAAGTATTTATGTTCTAAATGAACATAATATAAAGAAAAATGAACTAATACCCTAAAAACAAGTATTAATTGAAATTAATTAAATACCATTAAAAACAAAGAAAAGCCTGCACTCTGTCATCCTGAAAAACACTGCTCTGGGGGCCCGGAAGATAGCATGGAGGTAAGGCCTTTACTTTTCATGCAAAAGGTCATTGGTTCGAATCCCGGTGTCCCATATGGTTCCCCGTGCCTGCCAGGAGCAATTTCTGAGCATGGAGCCAGGAGTAAGCCCTGAGCACTGCCGGGTGTGACCCAAAAACAAAACAAAACAAAACAAAAAAACAAAAAACAAACAAACAAAAAAAAACACTGCTCTGTCTTCTGACCTAAGCAAGGCCTGATAGAATCAACTACAGAAAAACAGGCAGTGGTGTATAAGGAAGTTGGCACTAGGAAGTTATTGTTTGTTATGGTAAACAACTGTAGAAACCACCTACAGGTACTTTTATTGGGAAAAGATAAAATAAATTAATTTTTTTTGTTTGTTTGTTTTTGGGTCACACCCGGCAGTGCTCAGGGATTACTCCTGGCTCCATGCTCAGAAATTGCTCCTGGCAGGCATGGGGGACCATATGGGGCACCGGGATTCGAACCAATGACCTTTTGCATGAAAAGCAAACGCCTTACCTCCATGCTATCTCCCGGGCCCCATAAATTAATATTTTTAAAAATCACATTTAGTTTAAAACTGTATAAACTAAATATTACATAGTTATTTAAAATTGAGCTGGATTTAAGAAAAATAAAAGACATTATTGTAATAACACCCAGAGACAATAGAGACGAGAGCTGGAAGGACCAGCCCGCATTATGAAGCTTATCACAAAGAGTGCTGAGTGCAGTTAGAGAAATAACTACACTAACAACTATCATGTCAATGGTAATGAGTGAGAGAAATAGAATGCCTGTCTTGAATACAGGCAGGGGTTGGGAGAGGAGGGAAATGGGGTCATTGGTGGTGGGAATGTTGCACTGGTGAAGGGGTTGTTCTTTGCTATAACTGAAATCCAACTACAAACATGTTTGTAATCACAATGCTTAAATATAGATATTATTATTAAAAAAATAAAATTGAGCTAGAATTCTATGTATTATTGGCTTAGAAATTTGTGATACACTAATGAGTACAAAAGGCAGTTTGCTTTCATTAACATTCCACGATGTGTAAATTAGGGGAAAAATCTAATTTAAAATTTACAATAGCACAGAAAAAAAGATGGTATACTATGCTCTGAATTATAAACACTAGTTATTTCAGACTAATGATATTTTTTGAGGATTAAGAGAAAGATAATTTTTAATTTGTATAAATATCTGAATTATTTGGTTTATAAAGTAATTGTTTTTATTTTTATTTATTTTGTTTTGTCTTTTGAAATATGCCTGGCTTGATGCTTAGGGGCTGCTCTTGGCAGTATTGGGGAGGGGAGATGTGGTGCCTGGGATTGAATCCTCCTTTTGTTATGCAAGACATATGTTCAGTCCATTGGGCTATTTCTTTGAACCAATTATTAATTTTTAATTTTCATATGAGACCAGAAAGATATATGGGTATTTAGACAATTCTAATTTGATTCCCAATACCACATATGGTCCCTTAAGCACTGTTAGGAGTGATGCTTGAATATTTCCAGGGCCATATACGAATTATGCCAGGAATAAGCCTTGAGGACTGCTGGGTGTGAACCAAAAACAAACAAAATAAAATCATACAGGGGAGGTAGAGAGATGGCACAGCAGGTAGGATATTGGCTGTGCACTTGTCCAACTCAGGTTTGATCCCTTGTATCTCTGAGCACTGCCAGGAGTAATTTCTGAGTACAGATTCAGGAGTAAGCCCTAAGAATAGCTGGGTGTAGCCCCAAATCACAAACAAAATATCATACAAAACTAAATTCTGTTCTGAAAAAAAAAAATCTTGACCTCATGTCTAATTTTTAACTCCTGGGATGGAAACGTTACATCTTTCAGATAGACATGGCAGGCCTTTATAATGATGGTGAAATAACTGGCTTCACTCTGCCAATTTGCAGTGCCAGTGAGGTAATCATGCTGGCCTTCACAACTGTCCTCCACCTCCTGACCTCAGGACTTACCTCGATGCATAGGCAGGTCGGTTCCCCCTTCTCTGTGACTGTACACTCCCGGCCAGCTCCACAAAATACATTGGCACAGATCTTGGATTTGCTTCTTAGTTCTTCCTGAAACCATAAAGGAAGCCAAGTCACTTCACTGGCGTGGTTGGCGTCATACCAAGGAGATGCCAGGGTGGCAACATCTTGGGATCAAGGCCCCAAGGCCCAAACTTCCACAAGTGATTTCAAGGATAGAAGCAGCCTGGCCAGTGGTCTTGCCCCCCCAGGCTCAGCTACTCCTGAGTCTTTAATAAGATTATTTCTGTAAGAGCAGGAATTTCCTCCCCTGCGTACTTGATTTCTTTAAAAATATGTATTGAGTACCATTCAATACATATATAAGTTATATATTATAATATATAATGTATAATATAATTATATTATAAATATATAATAATTACATTATTATATATTATATATACTATAAGTTATATATTATACCAACATTGCACTATCAATTGGAGAGAGGATTGGAGAGACAGTACAAGGGTTTAGACATTTTTTAAACCCAGGACTGCATATGAGCCTCTGAACACTCCAGGAGTGATTCCTAAGCAAAAGCCAGGAAGAAGTAAGCCCTGGGAACTGCTGGGTGTGGACCCCCCCCCCCAAATAGGATAGTCAAAGTATAAGAAATATGTATCTGCTATTGTTTACTAGGATCTTACTCAAGGCTTCAAGATCAAAATGGTCAAACCATCTGACAAGATGGTTTCTGGACATTAGACATTTCTGCTTAGACCTAATGCAGTGAAATGACAACAACACTGAGACAAGTCCCCATGAATGCCACTGGAAATATGGATGCACCTCGGGACTAATCTGTTGGTGACACACTTCTTCCCTCACATTAACTGTGGCAAAAAGTCAGCCCCACCTCACATTACTTCAGACCAGAAGTGATGGTAACTGAAAAAGGAGAATATGATTCCATCCTCTAGAGACCTCCCCAGCTGGGCAGGCAGTCACAACAGATTTCTAGTCATAGGCGACTGAGGTTTTGTGACTATACTGAATAAAGATGGCAGAATGTCTTGGAAGTCAGAGAACTGATATAGTAAAAATGGAGATGGGACCAAAATGGAACACTTCAGAACATGCCTACTATATCCTGTGGAGAAATCCCTCCCATAAAGCTTTTAACCTTTACAGTTCTTATGTTTGGCAAACACTTTCCGTGGAATAGGTCAGAGAAAGCAAACAAATAAAACCAAAAGATAAATGGAATACAGGCTGTGCCCAACACAGCAGGTCTGCTGCCATCTGCAGGCTGCTCTGCAATTTCCATGCTTATTATTTTCTCTCCAGAGCCATCTCGCCAGTAATGTAGGATGGCTCCCATTGGTCTAGAAACCCTTCCCATGCTCACATTTCATTGGTTTGCTTGCTGTTGCTAAACTCATTATTTCTGGATGTTGCTAAGGCGAATTCAAATAACGCTGGGAGGCAAGGAAGAAAAGGAAAGTTATTCCCGCGAGACAGACGGGAATGGGAAAGCTGTTGTTTCCTAAATCATGAGTGGAGAACAAGTCAAATCTATTCTCCAAGCACCGCCCTTTTGAAAACACCCTGGAAAAATGAAAAGCAAGTCAGGAAGAAAAGGTTTTTGTTGACCAGTATTCAACAAAAACTAGAGGGGGCACACGCAGAAAGCGTATGCCCATATTCAAAAACAGCACACAGCTCTTCAAACAGACAGTGTAATATCATATCACTTATAGCAATCAATGTGTCTGTAGTGAGTCTCTTTAATACTCAGTCTGTTTTCAAATCTCTAAAATAGGGATAAATACTAGTTCTGTCCTATGAGGGTAAAAAATACATTATGAAGTGCATCACTAGCTATAATGCAAGCAACCTGTAAAAAGTATTATCAATGTGAATGATATAGGGCTTCCTGCAACAGTCTGTGGAAGGTACTAAACAAAACTAAAGGCAAGAAAGGTAAAGTATCTTGCCTGAGGTCTCAAAGCTAAAAATGAGAAAGAAGATTCCAACTTAGATCTTGAGTCTAGAGATGAAAGTTCTCATTTATAAATACCTTGTATCTACTAAGAGATATTTATTATCCATATGAATATATAGAAATATTTATTGTCACTCAATCTCTACAACAATCTTAAATTAGACACTAAAATTATACACTTTTTACAGATGAGGGAATTGAATCTCAGGTTAAATAATTAGAAAGTGGGAGAGCTCGGACCCTACATAACCAAGGGAAAAGCATTATCTCTTATTTATCTTTATATCAAGTGGGTTGAAGATGAAAGAACTGTAACAAGGGGGCAGTAACATGGGTAATTAGACAATCAGCAAATGTCAGGCAAAGGTCATATGACCTGTGGCCATAGTCACAGGCAAGTACTCTCAAACCTCAGTTTACACCGGTATAAAATGGGAACTCTAATCCCAGTGAGAGTTGTGAGGGGGTTAACTGTTACTGTGCAAATCCAAGTGCCTGCAGCACAATAGAAAGTGTTCATCTGTACAGTGGGCAAATGATTTTCAGATCATTTTCCCATG